>CM022753.1:1697379-1709879 GCA_012411365.1 Ameiurus melas
AGAACACACACACACACACACACACACACACACACACACACACACACACACACACACACACACACACACACACACTCCCCAGTGAGTTTGTTGGAGGAAAAGTGCTGTAGTTCTTCTTGTCAGACTCAGGCACCGGGGGAGAACACTAATAACCAGTTTGTGTGTGCGTGTGTGTGTGTGTGTGCACTTGTGCGTGTGCGTGTAAGTAAGAGGATCGCTCCTGGGTGATGAGTCACACACTCTGTCTGAAGTTTGTGTATCACTGAAAATCTGTAAAGGGAGCAGGAAAATATCTTAATGTAACACACACACACACACACACACACACACACACACACACACACACACACTATCTACCCATTCTATTTAGTATGGAAGTATGCAATTGTGCAGACTGTGGAAGTACTATGGAAGTGCAGAACACGCTGCATACTATCCTACTACATAGTATGAATAAATAGTACAGGACTTGTGCTGTAATGATGTATTGCTGGTGTATTTTCAGTGTTGTAGTGTGTGTGTGTGTGTGTGTGTGTGTGTGTGTGTGTGTGCAGGTGTAACCCACTGATGGAGGTGAATCTCTCTTGTCCTTTTCATCTCCTCGTGTGGTTATTTTCCCGCCGAGCGAGGGATACGAGTGCGCCGTCCGCCCGAGCCCGTGTGTGTTCCCTCGCTCCTTCCTGTCAGCCATCTTTGAACCATCTCGTTTGATTGACAGCTGGAGCGAGCGGTGTCATCCGTGACCGTTTTTTTTTTTTCCATTACCGGTGCTTTATTAAAGAGAGAGAGAGAGAGAGAGAGCGGCAGAGTGAGGAGACGGGAGGAGAGACGGCGCACGGAGCGATGTAAAAAAAACCCCGATTCGGACGGGGAGGAAATGAAACGGATAAATGACAGACAAGTAGAGAAGACAAGAACAAGAGCGAGAGAGAAGGATGAGTGACAGAGGAAAAAGGACAGAAATTGGAGAGGGAAAAGTTCACTTTTCTTCTTTTTTTTCAGAGACAGAACGCCCGTCTGTCGGTTCAAACCGCACAAGAACGTGAGCGTGGTCTTCTGCTGTGGTCGCTCCTCCACCTCCAGGTCTGACGGGTTCGGAGATGCTTTTCTGCTCACCACGGTGGTGAAGAGTGCGTATTGTGTATCCATGACTATAGACTTCCTGTCAGCTCAGCCCGGTCCGGTCGTTCTCCGCGCGGTTCCAGCCTGCAGACCCTACGCTCACAGGAGGGTTTTGGTACCCTCCGCGCCGTTCTCTGTACACTCTACAGACCGTTGTGTGTGGAAATCCCAGGAGGTCGGCACTTTCTGAAAAACTCGAACCGGCACCGATCCGGCTCCATCACTGCGCTGGGCTGCTGCCACGGGATTGGCCGATTCGAATGTGCAGGTGTACAGGTGTGTGCTTAATAAAGTGGCCGGTCAGCGTAGAATCGTAAAAGAATCACACAGAGTAGAAAAAAGAGCGGGAGAAATACCATACTGAGAGAAGAGAAAATGGAGGTAGAAAAAGAATGAGAGAATGAGAGAGAGAGAGAGAGAGAGAGAGAGAGAGTGAATCTCTGTAATCGATTATACAGTGATGACCAGCATGACAACCTCATTATCTGTCTGTCTGCATGTCTGTCTGTCTGTCTGCCTGTCTGTCCCTCTCTCTTTTTACAAGGAGATTTTCTCTCCCTGAGGTTAATGCAGTCGTTTAACAGCCATCGCTCCACTCTCTGGTGTCTGAGCGCTAGCGCCTCCTGTTGGAGGAGAAGAAACGAAGGATAGCTGGATCTTATGAAGATAAGGTCAAAAGACAGACAGAGTGAGAGAGAGAGAGAGAGAGAGAGAGAGAGAGAGAGAGAGACGAAATGGAGAAAAGAGAAAAGAAAGGGATGAATTTGTATATGTGTAGATTGAGGATTAAAAAAGGGAAAGGAAAAGATTTTTTTTTTCAAAAAGCCACTATGAAAAGAAAGAGTGGGAAGAGAGCGAAGAGAGGAATGAAGAATTATGGGGAAAAGAAAGTGATGGATGAGAGAGGAAGAGGATGGAGGAGAAAACATTCCAGTCTTTTATGTTTGTGTTTATTAACATCTCCATAGTTCTTAGTTAGATGAGCAGGGTTGAGCCTGGACAGTGGGAGGGGAGACCTCCAGAGGGAAACTTAGCTTGCTGCTGGAAGTGGTATTAGTGAGGCCAGCAGGGGGTGCTCACCCTGAGGTCTGTGTTGAGGAGCATGAGGGGGTTGAGGAGCATGAGGAGGTTGAGGAGCATGAGGAGGAGAACCCGCTCATTCCCAGCTGTGCTGAAGCTCTGAGAAGTAGCAGTGAGTCTGGAGGAAACTATTACGGTGAGTTCGAATCCACTGGGACGAGTTCAGCCCTCCACCAAATTCTCCAAAAATGACTCACAGTCAGTCAACTGTTCATGTTTCATGTAGAAAAAAAAATCTTTCAATGAAAAAAACCCAGATTGTATTATTTTTTTATCAGTATTGTTCCATTGTTCAATTCTCAGTCGGTTATGTAACAAATAAAACATGAACGTAAAAGCAAAATATTTCAATGAAATAAAACTGTCATGGAAATTCGCACCGTGGAGAGAGGAAGGATGAGCTCCTCGCTGCCCTCTCGTGGGCCGGCGGCGTGCATTCGGGATATTGCGCCCGCTTTGTTGTTCTTGGGGTCGATATGAGAGGGTGAACTGAAAGCTGGTGAAGAATAGCGACTCGGTGGGGCTCGGTGGGGGGTCAGGTGTTTCTCTGATCTGTGAAAATGGTGAATGCACGGCCGGTGGCGCCACTCCTCCAGGGTTTACATCACAGCCAGAAGCTCCTGGTTCCCGATGTCAGAATTCTGTTCATCTGGAGATAACTTCCTGGAGAAGATCGCTATGAGATGTAACTTGGGCTTGTCCCTGAACTGCTGAGATAGGACGGCTCCGACCCCAGTCTCGGAAAGCATCCAGCTCAACGGGCCTCAGAGGGCTTTGATGGATCTGAAGGGTTGAGGATGGGCGCAGTGGTAGATGCAGCTTTGAGCTGGTTGAGGGCCTTCTCAGGAGCACATGAGTCTCATAAGAGGGGGAGAAGATCAGGATGTCATCAATATATGCAGTGACATATCTCCCCATCATGTCCCTCAGGACATCATTTATGAGATGCTGGAAGACTAAAGGGGCGCTAGAGAGTCCATACGGCATACGGGTCTGAGTCTGCCCCCTTTCTTTTCCACAAAGAAGAAACCGGCTGAGACGGGTGACATGGAAGGGTGGATATACCGTGCTGGAACGCCTGTTGGATGTTCTCCTCTATGGCGTGTTGCTCAGCCACGGACAGGAGGTGTGGCCCTGGGAAACAGCTCAATCCTGAACTCACAGGAGAGGTGCGGGGGTAACCGACTGGCCTTGGTTTTGCCGAATGCCTCCTTCAGATCCAGGTATTCCAGCGGGACGGTAAAGGGTGCATGGTCCTCCAGACTTTCCATGGAGGTCGTGGCCAGTAGGAGCTGGGAAGGTTGGAGGCAATGGCGGTGACAGCGGGCTGACCAGCAGGTGATTTCTTTGTCCGAGGAGATCTGTGGGTTGGGGAGTTGCATCCATGGAAGCCTATGATGATGTGAGAGTTACTAGGAAAGTGAAGTGCTCCAGAATAAAAGAAGGAGAGGAGATGTAGATTAAGTGATGACGCCTCCTCGGATGGGACCTCTGTGAACCTCTGAGGGGGGTTCAGTGAGATGTTGGGATGGGAAGCAGGCAGTTGATCGTCTCCTGGTCGGTGAAGTTTCCACATCCTGAATCAGTTTCACAGCGGGCTTAGAGATGTGTTCCGGGAAGTGGGAGTAATGGACCGAGCTTCTCTGGCATCAACAACAACAACAACAAAAAATCGATTTTAAGTAACTGTTTCCTGATTGGTTGATTCATTCTTTTTGTTCTTATTTATTTCTCTATTTGAATATTAAGTTGGAGAAAATAAACTGGATAAAAATGATGTCACTGTTTTCTAACTGATGAAATAAAAAAACAGAGAACTCGGAGACTGTGGATGAAAAGAAAAAGGTGGATAGTGAAGTGTGTGTGTGTGTGTGTGTGTGTGTGTGTGTGTGTGTGTGTGTGTGTGTGTGTGTGTGTGTGTGTGTGTGTGTGTGTGTGTGGGAGACAGAGATAGGATATACCCTTTATGATAGCGTTTGCAATAATACAGCGGGACGATTCCATCTCACTTCATAAACCGGGATATGAGCAGACATCCCAACCTGCAGAAACTCATTTCAGGGAGGTGGCTTCTCCGGCTACTGCGCACCCCCCCAACCCCCCTCCCCCTCCCCCTCCCCTGACCCCGAATTTGCCCTTCATAAGGTTCATAAGGTTATAATATTATCTTATGTAATATGTTACATGTGTACTTTGTTTTTGTGACTTTAGCTAATATAAGTCTGGTATAAAATGTGACGTTAAATGATGTACTTACACTGTTTTGTATTATTATTATTATTATTATTATTATTATTATTATTATTATTAGTATTATTATTATTATTATTATGACATCCAGTATCTCAAAATGTTCTAATAAAGAATTTATTATACAGAAATGTCGACCTTCTGAAAAATCTGTTCATTTCCTCGGTCGGGTTTTAATCCTCGTGCTGGGATCAGTGCGGCGCGGCGCGGAGGCGATCAGCGTGTGGCGCTGCTGAGGCGTTCTGGAAGTCCAGGTTGCTTTGATAGCGGCCTTCGGCTCGTCTGTATCGTCGGGTCTGGTGTCTCTCGTAGATTCTCTATAGGGTTCGGGTCAGGAGAGTCGTCTGGACGATCGAGCACAGTAACACCACGGTCACAAACCAGTGACTAGAAGTTTTGGCACTTCGGGCAGGTCTCGAGTCCTGCTGGAAAAGGACAGCAGCATCTCCATAAAGCTCATCAGCAGATGGAAGCATGAAGTTCTCTAAAATCTCCTGATAGACGCTGCATCGAGTCTCGACTTGGACCGACACCAGCAGATGACCTGGCTCCTCAAATCATCCCTGAGTGTGGAAACTTCACACTGGACCTGGATTCTGTTCCTCTCCGCTCTTCCTCCAGACTCTGGAACCTTGATTTCCAAATGAAACGCAACGTTTACTTCCATCTTCCCCGTGGTGGTGCTGGTGTACCGAACGAGACGGAGAGATTAAAGCCTCAGGAAACCTTCGCAGGTGTTTGGAGATAATTATCGGAGTCTTCTCAGGTCGACATTTCTGTATGATCAATTCTTCATTCGAATACGCAAAGAAAATGTATAGTCACGTCACTTCTTTTAACTTTTCAACATTCATTCTTCTAGGTCCCACGTTCACATTCCTCACTGATCGGTCCGGGGGCGGAGTCTCCATCTCCTCAGTTGTGAATCACGTCAATATTCATGATGATTCACGCCTCCTCACATACAGCCTTTCTGACACTCACGGACGTTAAGTGAGGATATTGTTCTGTATGGATGAGGGATCAGGATGAAGAGCACATCATTACGTGGGGGGAAAAAAACTCTGTGCTTCAAGATCCAGTTCCGAAGTTCTTGTGAAACATCCTCAGGCCCCCGAGGGTTCATGTTCTAGTAACACTGACTAGTCCCGAACTCCTGGTGTTGGGGATGAAGCTCTGCAGTGAAACATCTGGAAAATTCAACAATACGACGAGAACTTCATGTTCCACAGGACGAGAATCATGTGATCGATCCACAGAGACCCGTGTGTGTGTGTGTGTGTGTGTGTGTGTGTGTGTGTGTGTGTGTGTGTTAGTCATCATTTTATAGCAGTAATGGAACAAAAGTTTGATAAACAGCCGATTTGAGGTTTGACTCAGTGTGAACTCTTTGGACGCTGTGTTCTGGACACTGTGTGTGTGTGTTGTGTGTGTGTGTGTGTGTGTGTGTGTGTGTGTGTGAGAGAGAGAGAAACTAAATATCTGCCATTTATAAATATGTCTTAATCTCCTTTCATTCCACGAGGCTACATTTCTCACCACCAGCTATAATTCATTTGTCTCAGCGCTACGTCGCTACGCTATGTCTGCACACCTGTTAGCACGCTAACTTTCTAGCGCCTCGACCCTTTTCAAGACTGTTTGCCAGACACGACTGGAACTTCAGATGGGATCGGGTTCTACGGTCAGATGAAACCAAAACAGAGCGTTTTGGTAATAGACACCAGAGGAGGTTTTGGAGCACACAGAGAGGTAGCCGTGTGGAAGAGTCCCTCATGACCACGGTTAAATATGGAGGTGGATCTTCAATGTTTTTGGACGGTTCTTCTGCCAGAGGACCTGGACATTGTGTTAGAACGCATGACATCATGGACGAAATCAAATGTCTACAGATATGAAATGAGAACCCGACTGTCTCTGACAGAAAGATTCAAATGGGCCGTGGTTGGATCTTCCAGCAGGACCATAATCCAAAACATCCATCAACATCAACACAAACATGGATTACTGACCGCAGTCTATTTATTTATACAGTATGTAAAAAAGAGAATAATAGTTTTAATCCAATAAAGAAGTTACTTTGTAAAATAAACGCATCAGATTAAAATATATGTACAAAATTATTATTATTATTTTTTTTTTTACAGATTTTCTACTACGTAATATTTGGTTGTTTGTCATTTAAACCGAGAAGAAGAAGCAGCCAATAAATAAAACCGTTTTATATATACATATATGCTGTTTAGTTCCATTATTGCTGCAGGGGGAAAAAAGAAAAAGAAAAAAAAAGAAAAAAGAAGAAAGAGTCGATAAAGTTGAGGAATTAAAGTAAGAAACTTTATTGAGGATTTAAAAAAATATATATATATACATGTTTTTTTAAAGTAGAAAAGTTGTTGCTGCTCCCGCGCGCCTCCAGCAGGGGGGCAGAGAGAGACAGAGAGAGTGAGAGTGAGTAAGAGAGAGACGTAGAGAGAGGTAGAGGGAGGGAGAGAGAGACAGAGAGAAAGAGAGAGAGGTTGAGAGAGACAGAGAGAGAGAGAGAGAGAGAGAGAGTGAGAGAGGTAGAGGGACGGAGAGAGGGGGGGGTGGGGAAGAGTTTGAAGAGAGAGAGACAGAGAGAGAGAGAGGTAGAGGGAGGTAGAGAGAGAGAGGGGGAGAGGGGGTAGAGAGAGAGAGGTAGAGGGAGGGAGAGAGACAGAGAGAGAGAGAGAGAGAGAGAGGGAGAGAGAGAGAGAGAGAGGGAGGTTAGAGAGAGAGAGAGAGAGAGAGAGAGAGGAGGTTAGAGAGAGAGGAGGTTAGAGAGAGAGAGAGAGAGAGAGAGAGGAGGTTAGAGAGAGAGAGGAAAGAGAGAGAGAGGAGGTTAGAGAGAGAGAGGGAGGTTAGAGAGAGAGAGAGAGAGAGGAGAGAGAGAGGTTGGAGAGAGAGAGGTAGAGGGGTAGAGAGAGGGAGGGTTAGAGAGAGAGAGAGAGAGACAGGGAAAAGAGAGAGAGAGAGGTATAGGGGGTAGAGAGAGAGAGAGGGGGGAGAGGAGGTTGGAGAGAGAGAGAGACAGAGGGAGGGAGAGAGAGAGAGAGAGAGGGCAGAGAGAGAGAGAGAGAGAGAGAGAGAGAGAGAGAGAAGAGGTTAGGAAGAGAAGAGAGAGAGAGAGAGACAGAGGGAGACAAAGGGAGGGAGAGAGAGACAGAGGAGAGAGAGAGAGGAGGGGAGAGGGAGACAGAGAGAGAGAGAGAGAGAGAGAGACAGAGAGAGAGAGAGAGACAGAGAGAGAGAGAGAGACAGAGAGACAGAGAGATAGAGAGAGACAGAGGGAGAGAGAGAGAAAGACAAAGAGAGAGAGACAGAGAGAGAGAGAGAGAGAGAGAGAGAGAGACAGAGAGATAGAGAGAGACAGAGAGAGAGAGAGAGAGAGAGAGAGAGAGAGAGAGAGAGAGAGAGACAGAGAAGAGAGAGAGACAGAGAGAGAGAGAGAGAGAGAGAGAAGAGAGAGAGAGAGAGAGACAGAGGGAGACAAGGAGGAGAGAGACAGAGGGAGAGAGAGAGAGAGAGGGAGGGGAGAGGGAGACAAGAGAGAGAGAGAGAGAGAGACAAGAGAGAGAGAGAGACAGAGAGACAGAGATAGAGAGAGAGACAGAGGAAAGAGAGAGAGAGAGACAGAGAGAGAGAGACAGAGAGAGAGAGAGAGAGAGAGAGAGAGAGAGAGACAGAGAGATAGAGAGAGACAGAGAGAGAGAGAGAGAGAGAGGGAGAGAGACAAGAGAGAGAGAGAGAGAGAGAGAGAAGAGAGAGAGAGAGAGAGAGAGAGAGAGAGAGAGAGAAAGAGAGAGGTTGTCCGTCTTCCCGCTGAACTTTTCTCCGTTAGAAGTTTTGAAGCGCGCTCTCAGACGGTCACACCCACGCGCGCTGCACAATGAGGTCTCCGGTTGTCCTCGCGCTGTTTCCGCTGCTCCTCCGCCTCAGTTCCGCTCAGCACAGAGGTGAGTCTCAACTCCTACAACTTCTTCTCCTCTTCTCCCTTCTCTCTTTCTGCTGCTTCTTCTTTCATCCAGTACCGCGGAGTTCTCTCTCTCTCTCTCTCTCTCTCTCTCTCTCTCTCTCTCTCTCTCGCTCCTCCGTGACGTCACTTCTCCGAGACGGGGGAATGGAGATGTTTGTACAAGAGTATTATATTATTATAATGAGGAAGACTTTATTGTTTGTTTATTTTTGCACTGCGCATGCGCGTCTTTCACGCAAACAGGAACTTATTTACAGATGGTGTGTGTGTGTGTGTGTGTGTGTGTGTGTAAAAAGAAATAAACAAATAAATAATAATAAAATAATAATAATAAGTGTATATTACTTTTATTACTTTATATCACTTTATCGAGGTTTAGCTCCGGTTCCGTCCGTACTGCTGGCACTCCAGGATGCAGCCCACTTTAAGCGAGAACAGCAGAACCAGAACCAGAACTAATTAGAACCGAACCAGAACCAGAACCTTGTTCTAACAGTACTTTGTAAAGATCGCTATTTTCTTCGTGGCTGAAACCGCTCAATAGAATATTAGCTGCCAGGTTGCTAGCTCGGTACTCGTGGAGGAATTGTAACTTACCCATCATGCACTTCAGCTGTTCTAACACTGAGAGATGTAAAATCAGCTTTCAAAATCAATCAGCCAATCAATCAATCAATCAATCAATCAATGGCTAATTCGCATATTAGCTAGCAGGTTGCTAGCGAGCGACTGAACGCACTATTTATTCTTTTTAGCGAAATCTTCATAACACCAGCGTTCAACAGGGCTTCAGCGCGAACGTTATTATCGGAACGAATTCGAACAATCGCGTAAGTCACGTAATCAGCGCTAAACTGCGTCTGTAGTGATTCGTAGGGCGCACGCCACATCGTAGGTTTATTAGTGGACCACGGCGTGTAAAACTAGTAGCATTAAAACGCGACGGCGATCACGTCAGGACGTGGCGAGTGTCCTGTCCTCGCAAAGACACTCAGATCTCTTTGCTACGCTAACAGGTGTGTGTGTGTGTGTGTGTGTGTGTGTGAAGCTAAATTTGAGCAGAGGAGTAAGATTAGCGAAGTCTAAAAGCAGTGACAGTTCTGAGAGATTGATTAGCGGGTCGCTCGGATTGTTAGCGAGCACACGAAGGTTACCGCTGTGCAGAACCCCACCAACACTCCGCCCTCTTCATTGATCTGTTTGTTTGTTTATAATGTGTGTGCCAGACACTACCCAACCCCCTTCACCCCCCCCCACGTGAACGAGCTGTTACTATGGAAACGATAACGTATCAGTACGAGCGTGTTCATATGAACATAAACCTGCGCTGCTGTTCTAGAAAACTAATCAACACCTTCTGACCAATCACAGACCAGAACTCAACAGCGCCCTCTTTTTCTTTCTGTCTTTCTTTTCCCTAGCATTCATTTCTCATCTCTTCATTAGTGTCCATGTCTCTCTTTTGTTCGACTTCACACTGTTCTCTCTCTCTCTCTCTCTGTTTTTGTCCTCACTGAGCTCATGTGTCTCCACAGCAGAGAGAAATGAGAAGAGACAGAAGTACAGGAAGAGAAAATCAATATGTAATTGAGGGAACATGGCCGCCTCAGCACTGAGGAAACGCTAAGAAGCGTTGTTTGTTAAACGGCTGCTCGCCGCCGGGGAAAAACACGAGCAGCTCTCGGATTTATTTATTTCACACAACATACTAGCAAGAGACAGAAAGAGAGAGAGAGAGAAAGAGAGAGAGAGAGAATCTCTGTAAAGACCTCAGAATCTCTCTGTAAACAATGCTAGCCGCTAAGCGTAACGTGCTACTATAACAAACGTCAGCCTAGTTTTTGCTCAGCTTGCCAGTTAGCCTCATGTAGTTAGCTCGATCGTATCGTTCGACGATGGAAAGTAGCATATTGCATTCAATACAGAACCCCGGGGGGGGGGCGCCGGCGGGGGGGGGGGGGGGTGGGGGGGGAGGAGAGGGAGGGGGGGGGGGGGGGGGGGGGGGGGAAGAAGAGAGGGGGGGGCGGGGGCGAAAGGGGGGGGGGGGGGGGGGCGAGGGGAAAGAGGAAGAGAGGAGGGGGGGGGGAGGGCAGAACGGGGCGGGCCGCGGGGGGGGGTGATAACCACGGGGGAAGGGGGGGGGGGGGGGGGGCGGGGGGGAAGGGCGGGGGGGGGGGGGGGGGGGAGGAGGGGGGCGGGGGGGGGGGGGGGGGGGGGGGGGGGGGGGGGGGGGGGGGGGGGGCTGTGTGTGTGTGTGTTCAGCTGTTGTGAGGAAGAGCCGCCCCCCCAGGCTGGAGACCGGAATGTTCCTTTAGCTTCACTCATAACTGAACTCAGATGTTTGACCTTTGACCCCCAACCCTGAACCTCACGCTGCTGCCAGAGGGGCAGAAAGAGTGATTTCTCCTTGAGGCCCTGACACACACACACACACACACACACACACACACACACACACACACATGGTGTGCAGATGGATGAGTGTTTTTATTGGTGCTTTCTTGAACTCTGTGATTCATTAAACTCTGCAGGAAGTTTCTCTTCCTCCCCATCCTCCTTCTTCCTTCTCTCCTTCTCTCCTTCTGATCTCCTTCTGATCTCCATCCTCCTTCTTCCTTCTCTCCTTCTCTCCTTCTGATCTCCTTCTGATCTCCATCCTCCTTCTTCATTCTCTCCTTCTGATCTCCTTCTTCCTTCTCTCCTTCTCTCCCTCTGATCTCCTTCCGTCTTTCCTTTTTATTTCTCTCTCTCTCTCTCTCTCTCTCTCTCTTACACTCCCCCCGTGTAACTGTCTGTCTCTCTGTCTAACCATCTAAATGTCTAACAAAACTGTCCGTCTGTCTTTTTCTTTCTTTTCTGTCTGTCGTTGTACCTGTCTCTCTGTCTCTACATATCCGTCTCCCTGTCCCTGTCTCTCAATCCCGCTCTTTATTTCGGAAAAGCTTTACCGGATCATTGAATCGCAAACCGGATCGGATTCTGATTTGATTTGCGTCGTTGTGATTCAGCATCAGTGTTGAAACACGTGAATACGCACGCGTGACCGACGAAACAAACAAACAAACAAACAAACAACATTCCAGAGCTGATTGAGTTCCGTCCCTTTCTTTTCTTTCAGATGAACACGACACGCAGCACCGATCCATTTTCAGTTTCATCTCGAGTATATGTATTGTGTCCGTGTAGGTACGTTGTAGATATATACGTTATGGGGTGTGTGTGTGTGTGTGTGTGTGTGAGTGTTGGTATGCATGTGAGCCTCTCTCTCCTCCATCAGCGAGAGAGAAAGCCATCATCGTTTATTATTATTATTATTATTATTATTATTACTATTTCCTTTCTTCGTCTTTGAACAGAAAGTGTAATTGAATTCATAACGTGTGTGAAGACGCATGAGCCGGCGCCGCTGCCTCGGGCCTCGGCGAGAACCAGAGGAAAGGAGAAAAACTTGTTATCGTTATTATTATTATTATTATTATTATATCTGGGCTTCGTGTGTTTCTCGGCTCGTGTTACAAATGCAATAAGGGTCGGGCGTGCGACGGAGCGCGTTAGCGGCGCGCGAGCGTGAGCGATGAACGCCGCCCCCGCCGCGTTTCTACCTCACGGATCGTCCGTCATCAGCCTCGCCGGCGTTTTCATTGGCCGCCGCATGATTTAAGGCTGACATTTTCGATCCGTCACAGACACGTGGCGGTTATTACAGGAGCGCGTGTGGGGCGCTCGGGGATTTCCAGCTCGCGGGTCTCATTCCAAATCTGTTTATCTTTATTCATAAATGTTTTTTTTTTTTCTTTCCTCTCGTTATTGATCGGTTAAAGAACGCTTCTGATTGGTGGAGACACGTATGCGGAGCAGCAGTGCCAGAAACTGTTGAGAAAAGGGCGATGCGTAACGTTCTGCTCGTGTTAGCCAGCTAGCTGTGTTCTTCTTAGATAAATATTTATCGATGAGGGAATAAGGTAATGAAATGATTTCGCTGGAGGGAATGATTAAAAAAAAAAAAGAATTCATGTAAATTAAAATAAAAAAATAAAAAAAATTAAAAAGA
>CM022753.1:1727379-1734879 GCA_012411365.1 Ameiurus melas
CATCCATCCATCCATCTATCTATCTATCTATCTATCTATCTATCTATCTATCTATCTATCTATCTATCTATCTATCTATCTATCTCTATCTCTCTCTCTCTCCATCCATCCATCCATCTCTATCTATCTATCTATCTATCTATCTATCTATCTATCTATCTATCTATCTATCTATCTATCTATCTATCTATCTATCTATCTATCTATCTATCTATCTATCTATCTCTCTCTCTATCTCTCTCTCTCTCCATCCATCCATCCATCTATCATCTATCTATCTATCTATCTATCTATCTATCTATCTATCTATCTATCTATCTATCTATCTATCTCTCTCTCTATCTCTCTCTCTCTCCATCCATCCATCCATCCATCTATCTATCTATCTATCTATCTATCTATCTATCTATCTATCTATCTATCTATCTATCTATCTATCTATCTATCTATCTATCTATCTATCTATCTATCTATCTATCTATCTATCTATCTATCTCTCTCTCTATCTCTCTCTCTCTCCATCCATCCATCCATCCATCTATCTATCTATCTATCTATCTATCTATCTATCTATCTATCTATCTATCTATCTATCTATCTATCTCTCTATCTCTCTCTCTCTCCATCCATCCATCCATCTATCTATCTATCTATCTATCTATCTATCTATCTATCTATCTATCTATCTATCTATCTATCTATCTATCTATCTATCCATCTCTCTCTCTATCTATCTATCTCTCTCTCTCTCCATCCATCTATCTATCTATCTATCTATCTATCTATCTATCTATCTATCTATCTATCTATCTATCTATCTATCTCTCTCTCTATCTCTCTCTCTCTCCATCCATCCATCCATCCATCTATCTATCTATCTATCTATCTATCTATCTATCTATCTATCTATCTATCTTGTCTCATCATCTCCTGTCTCTATCTGTCTCTCTGTCTCTACATTCAGTCTATCAGTCATCTCCCTGTCTATCCATCGTCTGGCTCTCTATCTATCTTATCTTCTATCTATGGTGTATGTGTCTGTGTGTCTGTCTATCCATCGTCATCTATATATCTATAATACTTATCTAGTCAGTCACGTCATTATTTATCTATCATTCTCATGTAGTCTATCTATGTATCTGTCTCTCCATCATTCTCTCCATCTATCTCTATCTATCTATATGTCGTATCTATCTATCTATCTATCTTATCTATCTACTCTATCTATATCCATCATCATTATCTATCTTTATCTATCTATCTATCTACTCATATCTGTCATCCGTCTCATCATCATCTTATCATCTCTATCTCTCTATCACATCACATCTCCATCTATCTATCTATCTATCTATCTATCTATCTATTTTTTTTCTATCTATCTATATATTAGTCGTGCTATCTATCTATCTATCTATCTATCTATCTATCTATCTCTCTCTCTCTCTCCCTCTATCTATCAGTTGCAGTGATGGAGAATAAAAGTGCATCTGAGAAAGAGAAGAGAGATGGGAAGGGATTGAGGGATTCATTTTTCTCTGAAGCGGAGCCTCGTCATGATGGCAGTCTCAGCATGAAACTGTAATTAGTTTTGTCAAATTGGATGAAGAATCAGCAAAAACGCAGGAGAGGCATCAGCGCAGATATCGATCCGCTGCTCGAAATGACGGAGCGAGGGAGAGATGGAGTGAGAGATGGAAAGGGGATTAGAGAGAGATATAAAACTAATCAGAGAGAAATAACAGGAATGGAACGAGGGAAGGGAAAAACACTGAGACAAACAGAAGTATAAATGGAGGTGTGGGGCGAGCATGCTAACCGCTAAGCGCACCGCAATGTACAATCACACAAAACCTGTGTGATATATTTGATAGACAGTCAGCTCCAGAATTATTGGCCCCCACTGATAATGGTTTTTTAAGTTCTCTCATATTTACCGTGAGATTAAATTAATGAACCACAAACACATTTTAAGCATTTTATCCAACTTTACTATAAAGTGTATTTTCTATAGTTATTTAAATGATTTTATGTGGAATATTCTGTAGCAATAGCAGTGAGGTTGTGGAGGACTACCACGTCTGATTTACTTCATTATTTCATTTCTTATAACTTGACATGGACTATCTGTGGTTTAAACTGGAAGCTTGACTTTGTCTTTGAGTTTAACATTGACTTGCACAGTGATTTGGGCTTTGACTTGGATTTTGACTTGGATTTTGACTAGAAATTTGATTTGGATTTTATCTTAAAATTTGACTTGAACTTTGACTTGAACTTTGACTTGAACTTTGACTTGAACTTTGAATTGGATTTTGACTTGGATTTTGACTTGAAATTTGACTTGAACGTTGACTTGGGCTTTGACTTGAAATTCGAAATGGATTTTTACTTGGGCTTTGACTTGAAGTTTGTCTTGGATTTTGACTTGGATTTTGACTTACTTTGACTAGAACTTTGAATTGGATTTTGACTTGGATTTTGATTTGGAATTCGAAATGGATTTTGACTTGGGCTTTGACTTGAACTTTGACTTGAACTTTGACTTGGATTTTGACTTGACATTTGACTTGAACAATGACATTTTTCAACTGATTATATAAATATCTGTTTTCAACAATAAATAACATTACTGAAATACTTGACTAAGTGACTAAGCCTAGCTGTAAAATTAAACACACACACACACACACACAGATGTGTATCCACACACTCAGGAAGTAACGCAGTCCTAAATCGGTGTCCCAGTTTGTCAATGTCTCCTCCGTTAAAGTAACCAGCATCCAGTGAAGTTGAGCAGCGTGTACTTACGGTGCATTAAATCATTTTAGATGCTTCAGCTGCGACCTTTCATGTGCGATTAATTATCGGTTTTAAATCTTTTCCAGGCTGAGGAATGACGAGAAAGACTGAGAAAGCTGTAAAAATAAAAATGCCAGAACATGACATCCCTCTTTCTTTTAAATGTTAATCTCTTTGGTGGAAAGTGTGAAATCTTGACCATGGGATGTGTTTTTTTTTCTCCTCCTGAAGCGACGGCAGTGCGTTTGTTCCAGCGGAATAGCATTAACCTTGCTTGGTCACTTCACAACACTGTTATGTGACAGCGGGGTCTTTTCAAAGTGCTGAAACGTTGCCTCTGAAGTGACACTGGCTTTTAATTGAAACCCACGGCTCTCTAATTGCTCCCTAAATGGCTCCCGCTGGGCTGATTTATTTGTTTATTTATTTATTTATTTATTGCTTAAACGGAGATGCATATTTCAACATTTCTGAAAGAAGTCTCCGAACGCGGAGGTGTGCAGAGAAAAGAAGAAGCTCTCGCTAAGAATTTTACAGCGGTCTTACAAAGGACTCTTACATTACGTCCTTATTCGAATGTATTCGATCACCATGGAAACGGTGGGGTTTTTGCACTGGCCTAACGTGTTTTTCGACAACTTTGGGAAGTTTAGCGGATTCACTGCTCAGTTAACCATCGAACTAACTGTTAGCATACGATTTAACCGCTACGTAACCCGAGCTATAGGTTCATTCATTTTATACTCAAACCACATCACTCACAGCGAGTGAAAATATAGTCATGAATATAATCAAACGTGTCTAGTGTTTCTTAGTATAAGATCACAATACCTACCCTAACCCTAGGTTACCTACCCTAACCCTAACCCTAACCCTAACCCTAACCCTAGGTTACCTACCCTAACCCTAACCCTAACCCTAACCCTAACCCTAGGTTACCTACCCTAACCCTAACCCTAACCCTAACCCTAGGTTACCTACCCTAACCCTAACCCTAACTCTAACCCTAACCCTAGGTTACCTACCCTAACCCTAACCCTTTGGTTTGGTTATATATTGGGGACAGAGATATATCTTTGTTTTCAAACCCATTTTTAATAGACATCATTAACTTTGGTAATGCTGGGTGACAAAATAAATAATAATCAAAAATCAGAGGCACTATGGCACGTCCGTGGACGTTACAACAGACGTTAGCATTGGAAACTTTTGATAGCTAGTCCTAGACGCCATGTTGGAAAGGTGTGGAATTCTGTTGTTAGCCAGCGTGAGTCGGTGAAGGACGTAGAATGTAAATGAGATGCAGAAAACATTACAAACCCAGAAGTGCCGGTCTTCAGCAGAACATTTTACTGCTGTTCATATGTTTAAAGCAACTAAACAATTCTACATATAATAATAATAATAATAATAATAATAATAATAATAATAATAATAGAAATAGAGACAGCTAAGTCAGTTAGGACATTAAAAACACAATGTTAGCTAAAAAATAAAGACTAAAATTAGCATTAGCTACTGTTAACTAATAAATCGTAATAAACACACTACAAGTCAATATTAAGAATTTACGGTTGAGTTACAATGAAGTTAAGCGTAATTCAGCGTGTAATGTAAAGTTAGCGTAATTCAGCGTGTAATGTTAGCGTTATTTTAACAGTAAACTTGATGAAAATGTTTTAAAAAGTGAATTTCTGGGGAAAAATAAAGATCTATTGAGTGGTAATGTATTATATTCACAGATTTCTTTCTCTGGTTCGCCTGTGTGTGTGTGTGTGTGTGTGTGTGTGTGTGTGTGTGTGTGTGTGTGTGTGTGTGTGTGTGTGTGTGTGTGTGTCCTTGTGCAAATATTTCAGCGCCCAGTGAAACATGCGTATGGAGAATTAACTACTTTCCATTAACTCGTGTTTTTCATTTAAATGAAGGATGGAAGAACACACACACACACACACACACACACACACACACACACACACACACACACACACACACATGTCCTTCACACACACTGTTGAATATTTGCAGTAACGTTCACGCCTGCACCTTTCACACGTGTGGACGGAGTTTACTTTTCATTCACAGATCTTCTTCTCCATCTGCTTCTGTCTTGTCTCAGCACCAGAGCCTCGGGTTACAAACCCAGGGTTACATTCGTTTTTTATTTAAATGTAAAGCTTATGAAGTGTTTGATTTGGAGAAGTGAGTTACGAGGATAATGTTACTAACATGTAACGTCTCGTACAGTCTCGTACAGTCCCTTACAGTCTCTTACAGTCTCGTAAAGTCTCGTATAGTCTCTTATAATCTCTTATAGTCTCGTACAGTCTCGTACAGTCTCTTACAATCTCATACAGTCTCTTATGGTCTCGTACAGTCCCTTTCAGTCTCGTACAGTCTCTTATCGTCTCTTACAGTCTTGTACAGTCTCTTACAGTCTCTTACAGTCTCTTATAGTCTCATACAGTCTCATACAGTCTCTTACAATCTCTTACAGTCTCTTATAGTATCGTTCAGTCTCTTATAGTATCGTTCAGTCTCTTATAGTATCGTTCAGTCTCTTATAGTCTCATACAGTCTCATACAGTCTCTTATAGTCTCGTACAGTCTCTTACAGTCTCTTATAGTCTCATACAGTCTCTTATAGTCTCGTACAGTCTCTTATAGTCTCTTATAGTCTTGTACAGTCTCTTACAGTCTCTTACAGTCTCTTATAGTCTCATACAGTCTCATACAGTCTCTTACAGTCTCTTATAGTCTCTTATAGTCTCATACAGTCTCATACAGTCTCTTACAATCTCTTACAGTCTCTTATAGTCTCGTACAGTCTCTTATAGTATCGTTCAGTCTCTTATAGTATCGTTCAGTCTCTTATAGTCTCGTACAGTCTCTTATAGTATCGTTCAGTCTCTTATAGTATCGTTCAGTCTCTTATAGTCTCGTACAGTCTCTTATAGTATCGTTCAGTCTCTTATAGTCTCATACAGTCTCATACAGTCTCTTATAGTCTCATACAGTCTCTTATAGTCTCGTACAGTCTCATACAGTCTCTTACAATCTCGTACAGTCTCTTATGGTCTCGTACAGTCTCGTACAGTCCCTTTCAGTCTCGTACAGTCTCTTATCGTCTCTTACAATCTCGTACAGTCTCTTACAGTCTCTTACAGTCTCTTATAGTCTCTTACAGTCTCTTATAGTCTCATACAGTCTCATACAGTCTCTTATAGTCTCATACAGTCTCTTATAGTCTCTTATAGTCTCTTACAGTCTCTTATAGTCTCTTACAGTCTCTTACAGTCTCTTATAGTCTCGTACAGTCTCTTACAGTCTCTTATAGTCTCATACAGTCTCATACAGTCTCTTACAATCTCGTACAGTCTCTTATGGTCTCGTACAGTCTCGTACAGTCCCTTTCAGTCTCGTACAGTCTCTTATCGTCTCTTACAATCTCGTACAGTCTCTTATAGTCTCTTACAGTCTCTTATAGTCTCTTACAGTCTCTTACAGTCTCTTACAATCTCGTATAGTCTCTTACAGTCTCTTACAATCTCGTACAGTCTCTTATGGTCTCGTACAGTCTCGTACAGTCCCTTTCAGTCTCGTACAGTCTCTTATCGTCTCTTACAATCTCGTACAGTCTCTTATAGTCTCTTACAGTCTCTTACAGTCTCTTACAGTCTCTTATAGTCTCTTACAGTCTCTTACAAACTCGTATAGTCTCTTACAGTCTCTTACAGTCTCTTACAGTCTCTTATAGTCTCTTACAGTCTCTTACAGTCTCTTATAGTCTCTTACAGTCTCTTACAATCTCGTATAGTCTCTTACAGTCTCTTACAGTCTCTTATAGTCTCTTACAGTCTCTTACAGTCTCTTATAGTCTCTTACAGTCTCTTACAATCTCGTATAGTCTCTTACAGTCTCTTACAGTCTCTTACAGTCTCTTATAGTCTCTTACAGTCTCTTACAATCTCGTATAGTCTCTTACAGTCTCTTACAGTCCCTTTCAGTCTCGTACAGTCTCTTATCGTCTCTTACAATCTCGTACAGTCTCTTACAGTCTCTTACAGTCTCTTATAGTCTCTTACAGTCTCTTACAGTCTCTTATAGTCTCATACAGTCTCTTACAGTCTCTTACAATCTCGTATAGTCTCTTACAGTCTCTTACAGTCTCTTATAGTCTCATACAGTCTCATACAGTCTCATACAGTCTCTTATAGTCTCGTACATTCTCTTACAGTCTCTTATAGTCTCATACAGTCTCATACAGTCTCTTACAATCTCTTACAGTCTCTTATAGTCTCGTACACTCTATTATAGTCTCGTACAGTCTCTTATAGTCTCGTACAGTCTCTTATAATCTCTTACAGTCTCTTACAATCTCGTACAGTCTCTTACAATCTCGTACAGTCTCTTATGGTCTCGTACAGTCTCGTACAGTCCCTTTCAGTCTCGTACAGTCTCTTATCGTCTCTTACAATCTCGTACAGTCTCTTACAGTCTCTTACAGTCTCTTATAGTCTCATACAGTCTCATACAGTCTCTTATAGTCTCATACAGTCTCTTATAGTCTCGTACAGTCTCTTACAGTCTCTTACAATCTCGTATAGTCTCTTACAGTCTCTTACAGTCTCTTATAGTCTCTTACAGTCTCTTATAGTCTCATACAGTCTCTTACAGTCTCTTATAGTCTCATACAGTCTC
>CM022753.1:1749879-1762379 GCA_012411365.1 Ameiurus melas
TCACCATACAACATCACTACATTTCACCATCAAACATCTACATTCACCATCAAACAACACCAACACCTTCAAACCCAACACATTCCTTCAAACACCTACTATCAAACATTCATTTCCCATCAAACACCAATGTTCTATCAAACACCTACATTCACCATCAAACATCTACATTCACCATTAAACACCAACACGTTCCTTCAAACACCTACATTCACCATGAAACACCTACATTCACCATTAAACACCAACATGTTCCTTCAAACACCAACATGTTCCATCAAACACCTACATTCACCATCAAACATCTACATTCACCATCAAACACCAACATGTTCCATCAAACACCAACATGTTCCATCAAACACCTACATTCACCATTAAACACCAACATGTTCCTTCAAACACCTACATTCACCATCAAACATCTACATTCACCATCAAACACCAACACGTTCCTTCAAACACCTACATTCACCATCAAACATCTACATTCACCATCAAACACCAACACGTTCCTTCAAACACCAACATGTTCCATCAAACATCTACATTCACCATCAAACATCTACATTCACCATTAAACACCAACACGTTCCTTCAAACACCTACATTCACCATGAAACACCTACATTCACCATCAAACACCAACATGTTCCATCAAACACCTACATTCACCATGAAACATCTACATTCACCATTAAAAACAACACGTTTCAAACACCATAATTCACCATCAAACATCTACATCACGAAACACCTACATTCACCATCAAACACAAACGTTCGCCCTCCAAACACCAACATGTTCCATCAAACATCTACATTCACCATCAAACATCTACATTCACCATTAAACAACAAACACATTCCTTAAACACCTACATTCACCATAAACACACCATTCACCATCAAACACCAACATGTTCCATCAAACACCTACATTCACCATGAAACATCTTACAACCATCAAACACCAACATGTTCCGACACACATACACCTACCACAAACACCTACATTCACCATCAAACACCAACATGTTCCATCAAACACCAACATGTTCCATCAAACACCTACATTCACCATCAAACACCAACATGTTCCACCAAACACCTACATTCACCATCAAACACCAACATGTTCCACCAAACACCTACATTCACCATCAAATACCTACATTCACCATAAACACCTACATTCAAAATCAATCACCTACATTCAAAATCAATCACCTACATTCATCACTATTTTTACCATAAAAGGTCAATCTTATCTATCAGTTGAACTTTATTCTACAAACTGACATGGTCCCTCAAGCACCAACAAACACAGCCTCACTTTCATCAAATGCCTAATTTTTTTTTAACATTCTTTAATGAATGCAAGTGTTTTCCAAAAGAGTGTCATTTACACATGCCCAGGTTTGTTGGTGTTTGGTGAAAACATTTGGATTGTTGTTTTTTTGGAAATAAGAAGTGATGGTTGCTGGAGGTTGTGTGAATATGTTTCAGGAGAAAAGACTAAGAACCGTAATGTCACTTTAGTCAGATGAAGCATATATGGAGGTGTTTTAACATTAAGATGTTTGTCTGTTCTCCAGGTGTTCCAGATTGCATACATCATCCTGAAGGCCGCAAACTCTCCACGGCCCGGAAACTGGATCCTGGAACGATCTCTGGATGGAGAAACCTTCATGCCTTGGCAGTATTATGCCATTACAGATACGGAATGCATCACACGCTTCAACATCATCCCACGAACTGGACCACCAGCGTACAAACGTGATGATGAAGTCATCTGTACATCATTTTACTCAAAAATCCACCCGCTGGAGAACGGAGAGGTGAGGAGCCAGAATGATTTATCACATCACTTCACGAGTATTCATTTGGCTGATAAATGCAGGCCAAGTGGAGATGCGCTGAGGGTTAGGGAACTTATTTGAAGGTTCTTTTTTGTAGTTCTGGGATTTGAACTCACAACTTTCTGGTCTTGATCCCTATACCTGTCCAGTATCATCTACGTGCACTTGTTAAACATGTTCCATACCAGGTGATACTATGTGATGTAATTTACAAAGACCAACAAACACATTCTTCACTTATCCAACACCTATCACCCATGTGAAAAACTAATTGCCCCCTTAAAATCTGGTTGTGCCACCTTTAGCAGCAATAACTGTTACTTCTAGGACTAGGACTTGCTCCTGCGCTTTGGATCTTTGTCTTGCTGGATAATCCAGTTACACTTGAGTTTCAGCTTACAGACTGAAGGTCCTTTGGACTACTGGCAGAGAGCGAGTTTATGAGGCTCCTCGAATTACTGGTGCCCGGGCCTGAGCAGCAGAAACATCCACCATCACCACTTCCTCCACCATAGCGACATGGGCGCAGGATCATTTCTGCAGACGCCAGCGGTTTCCACCGTCTTCAAAAAAGTTCAGCTTTACGGCTCATGAATCACAGAAGGTTCTCCCAAAGGTTTGGGGATGTCGAGGGTATGTTTTGGTGTAAATTCGAACAGTCTTCTGGTGTGGCTGGGCGACTTTCACCGCTGCTGCGGGCGGCTTTTAGGCCATGCTGATGACCGGAGTCGCGAGCTGTGCCGACACGAAGAGGCTGCGTTTCTTTGATGCCGCGACCTTTCGGATGCGATTTACGGAGGGATTTAATTTTTCGTTTTTCCTTCTGACCCTTTTGATTTGAGTTTTAAGCTGGCACACTTTCAATTTGTTTCAATGCTTTCTTTCTTTCCCTAAACTTTATTCATTTGAACTTCCATTAAAGTCGATGATGTGTTTTCCATTTGATTCAAAGACATTTTTGGCAAAGCGACAGGGGCACAAAGGCACACAGCTTTGGCTAAGGGGAAGAGAGAGGAGAGGAAGAGAGAAAGGGAGGAAGAGAAGAGGCTGAGAGAAAATTTTAGGAGAAAGGCACTTTGTGTTTTGCTTTGGAGACACGTGAGTACAGGGCAATGAAACAACATGAAGATTGCGTGTATGTATATAAAACATATAAGACATCGACATTTAAAATGACCCATTCGATGAAATGACAAGCGACTTTGTTTTAGTACAGTGGGGCTTTGAACGGGGGCGGGCACACACGGGGCACATTTTGGGGCTGGGGGTTTGGGCAGACCTTCTTTGCAGTACGCCAGCCACTGCACTTCAACGGACTTTGTTGATGGGAGGGTGTTAGACAGGCGCACATATGGGCGCCATACACCACTCCACCTTCCTTTTCTTTTACACAGGGTGCAAACAAGCGGCGTAAAACGCCAACTGCGCTAATTACATAAATGGAACGCCCAGATTCTAGGACTTCCCGGCGCCATTTCGCGACGGCGTGTTTTCAATACCGACGGTGTAATAAGTCACGAGCTCATGAAGGCGCTCAGTCTGCGCAATTCCGATGCGTTGTGGAATTTGAATTCTCCCCGTCAAGCGAAGGTTTGTTTTATGAGCCTCTGGTGGATGGCTTACGCTATCGCGGGCAAAAGTTGTTGAAAATATTGAGATTTAGGGCGAAACCACGATTCAGGATTGCGCGTGTCGCTGATGAAATAAAAGACAGTGCAGTCAGACTGAGACTCGACTGAGCACCATCTGTGTGTTACTGGGCTTAACACACACACACACACACACACACACACACACACACACACACACACACACACACACACACACACACACCTGGCCAGTGATGACAGTGGCTGGACCAAGTCTCCACACACACACACACACACACCTGGTTGTGGTCATCAAGACCACCATGGTGGATTATGACACTCTGTTTCAGGCAGATGGACTTTAATTAAAAACCACTCAGTAATTAAGAAATTGAGTCCTTCTGCTCCACACACACACACACACACACACACACACACACACACACACACACACACACACACACACACCGCTTTGTGTCATGTCATACACTGTACTGTTTATTACATACTGTGTCATTTTACAAATTAATATACATTTATCTTTGTCTATTTCTCTCTCTCTCACACACACACACACACACACACACACACACACACACACACACACACACACACACACACACACACATGCCCACGCCGTCCCTCTGTCAGGAAATCTGTAATTCACACCTCCTCACTCTCTGGAAGACTTCTTCATCGCTCTGCCTTTTCCTGCAGAATGGAGGAGGAGGTGATTAGTTGCGGATTAGGGCGCTACACGCCGGTGTGTGTCGGACGTGTGAAACAGCGAGAGGGAAATGAAGATGTTTGATTTCCCCGACGATAAAAATCACGCCACGATGTGAGCGTACTTATTATTATTATTATTATTATAAAAAAAAATTTTAGGCATCGCAAAGGCAGTATTGAAGTCACAAAGTCCGCAGCGATGATTATTTGTGTTGGGCGTGGCCTCTGTGTGCGTCAGTCTCGGTGAAGGAGGCGTGGCCTGTCGGTCACAATAAAGGAGGAGTGACCTCTCTACCTGTCGAGAATATTTTTGAGAGGTGTGGCCTGTCACTGACAATGAAAGAGGTGCGGGCTCGCTAGCAAGAAAGTCTATTAATGGAGGCGTGGCCTATGAATGGGAATGTAGGAGGTGTGGCCTCTTTATCATGAAAGATTATTAATAGAGGCGTGGCCTCTGTGTCTGTCAGTCGCAGTATAAAGGGCATGCCCTAGGTTCTTGTCAGTCTCGGTGAAGGAGGCGTGGCCTGTCGGTCACAATAAAGGAGGAGTGACCTCTCTACCTGTCGAGAATATTTTTGAGAGGTGTGGCCTCCGTGTCTGTCACTGACAATGAAAGAGGTGCAGGCTCGCTAGCAAGAAAGTCTATTAATGGAGGCGTGGCCTAGGAGTAGGAATGTAGGAGGTGTGGCCTCTTTACCATGAAAGATTATTAATAGAGGCATGGCCTCTGTGTCTGTCAGTCGCAGTATAAAGGGCACGCCCTAGGTTCTTGTCAGTCTCAGTGAATGAGGTGTGGCTTGTGAATCTCTCAGTCCTGATAACGGAGGCGTGGCTTGTGCGTCTGTCAGTCCCGATAAAGGAGGCGTGGCCACTCGATCACCTTGTATTACATCACATCTGCTTTAAGTATATCCTTTATCACTCCGTATCACAACGTATCTTCTTATATGTGATACGTGTGTAGAAATGTTGTGTTGTTGTGTCTCCTCTGCAGTATTACTACTCTATCAAGGACATATCAGTAGGAGGGATGTGTATCTGCTACGGCCACGCCAAAGCCTGTCCTCTCAACACACTCACCAAGGTGAGCGAACATTCACTCCTATTTTCCTTCAACAGCACCTCCCCAAGGGCTTTATTCCTCTTACACCACAGCAGTGACGATTTTACATGTATTAAACAATGACACGTCACTTTTTATCTGATTATAGTTACATTAAATGCCGTGGAGTGTCCCGCTAACATCCTGTTATTGTTCCTGTTGTCTTGGGATGTTGTAATCCGACACGTTGTTGTTGTTGTTGTTGTTGTTGTTGTGTGTCAGAAACTGAGCTGTGAATGTCAGCACAACACATGTGGAGAGAGCTGTGACCGCTGTTGTCCCGGCTACAACCAGAAACCCTGGATGGCTGGAACCTTCCTCACACGGCACGTCTGTGAGAGTAAGACAGCCCCCCTGCCCCCACCCCCAAAAAAGAAGAACCTTGAAATCCACCAACAGAACCCATTAGTGTAGCCTAATATTTAGCAAAAACCCAAAGGGACCAAAACAGGAACCTCGCAAAATCTCACTGAAAGAATTGAATATCTAGCAGGTACAGCTAAGAGAACCTCAGCCCAAAGAGAACCACAGGAGGACCACAAGCAGCAAAGTTAAAGAACTAGAATATTATCCAAATAAAACCCAACAAAGAATCATTAGCCCAGAAGAACCAAAAGGAAGAACCAAACAAGTAACCTGAACACCAGTAGAACCTGAAGACCAGTAGAACCTGATCACCAGTAGAATTCAGAATTTATTTAATGATCTCAATCTGAACAGAACCAGCCAAAATAACTGCTATAATATAGAATAACCCGAATAGATCCACACCTGGTCCAATAAAAAGAAAACATCTGCGTCCTAGTGGTAACAAACAAAATAATCCAAAGTTTAGCAGAACCTCTATCCCAGTAGAACCTAAACAGCACCACGCAAAAGAACCACAGTAGGGCAACACTCCAAATAATCATGAACTTAACAAATAACCTGGACTCAAACTAGAACCAACCAAAAGAATTTAAATCTAAAGCCTCAGTCTCAACAGAACCAGCCAACATAACCTCATAAGAACTGTGTATAAAACAGAACCTAATCAGAACCACACCAAATAAAAGAACATGCATCCTGGCAGTAACAATAAAAGAATTCAAAGTTCTAGATGAAAAAGAAAAAAACAATCCAGAAGAACCTGAACCAAAAGAACGCAATCCCAGCAGTATCCAAATAGACCCAAACAAAAGAGTACCTCAATCCCAATAGAACCCACTGGAAAGAATCTTCTCATTCATAAACCCAACAGAACGAAACAAAATATTAAACATAACTTGGCATCTCCAACAAAATACCACTGAATCCAAGCAGGACCCCAGCAGAACCAAACAAAATAACCCAAACTGTACAAGAACCCAAACAAAATAACACAGTATCCAACACAGAACCCCAAAACAGAACCAACTCAAAAAAGAAACAAGTTATCTGAATCCCAGCAGAACCAAAAAGAACTGGACTCCATTAAAACCAGCCAAAGGAATCTGAATCTAAAACACCAGACTGAATAGAACCCAGATCACCAACACGATAAAAAATCACCACATTAGAACCACATCAAAGAACCTGCATTCTAGTAACAATCAAAATCCAGACGAAAAAACAAAGCCTTCAAGTAGCACCAAAATGAACAGAACCCAACAAAAGAACGTGAACCTTCTGGTATATTTTTGTCCACAGAGTGTAACTGTCATGATAAATCGGACGAGTGTTACTATAACCAAACCGTAGCTGACATGAAGCTGAGTTTGAACATTCACGGCGAATACGAAGGAGGCGGAGTCTGTCTCGGTTGCTCTGACAACACCGCTGGAATTAACTGCCAGTCGTGCACTGATGGTTTCTATCGACCACGCGAGGTGCGTCTCCTCAGTGTCCTGAATTCTGAATACTTGGTTATTTAATATTCATTTGTTCTAATTGAATCGAGTTATTTATTCAGCTAGCGTCATATTCCTCTCAGGTGAGTGCAGACGACCTCCGACCCTGCAGACCCTGCTCATGTGACCCGAGAGGCTCCATCTCTACGGTCTGTGTACCTGATGATACTCAGGCCATCGCAGGTGCAGTATTTCAGGGATCTGACCCACCCATGTTAATGTTTACCTGGCCTAGGCTCCGCCCATATAAACTTTCATCTGTGCTATGCCCCGCCCATTAAATATGTTTTAAACTACGTTTGCTGAAGCTTATTGTTGGGGTATGCAATGTTCCCCAGGCATTTTAACGGAGTCACCTGTACTATGCCCCGCCCACGTGATATTTTACCTGGTCATACACTGCCTGTATAATATTTCACCTGTTCTGAGATACACCTACTCCCTTACAATATTGAAATTGAGCTACGCCCCACCCATACAATATTCTACCTATGCTATGCCCCACCCATACAATATTCTACCTGTGCTATGCCCCACCCATACAATATTCTACCTGTGCTATGCCCCACCCATACAATATACTACCTGTGCTATGCCCCACCCATACAATATTCTACCTGTCTACCCCCACCCACACAATATACTACTACCTTTATGCCCCACCCATACAATATTCTACCTGTGCTATGCCCCACCCATACAATATACTACCTGTGCTATGCCCCACCCATACAATATTCTACCTGTGCTATGCCCCACCCATACAATATTCTACCTGTGCTATGCCCCACCCATACAATATACTACCTGTGCTATGCCCCACCCATACAATATTCTACACTGCCACTGCTACCCCACCCATACAATATACTACCAGTGCTGCCACCCCACTACAATATTCTACCTGTTCTATGCCCCACCATACAATATTACCTGTACTTACACCCATACAATATACTACCTATGCTATGCCCCACCCATACAATATTCTACCTTTACTGCCCCACCCATACAATATACTACCTGTGCTATGCCCCACCCATACAATATTCTACCTGTGCTATGCCCCACCCATACAATCTACCTGTGCTATGCCCCACCCATACAATATACTACCTGTGCTATGCCCCACCCATACAATATTCTACCTGTGCTATGCCCCACCCATACAATATTCTACCTGTGCTATGCCCCCACCCATACAATATACTACACAGTGCTACCCCACCTATAAAAATATTCTACCTGTGCTATGCCCCACCCATACAATATTCTACCTGTGCTATGCCCCACCCATACAATATTCTACCTGTGCTATGCCCCACCCATACAATATACTACCTGTGCTATGCCCCACCCATACAATATTCTACCTATGCTATGCCCCACCCATACAATATTCTACCTGTATGCTACTTACCACACAATATACTACCTATGCTATGCCCCACCCATACAATATTCTACCTGTGCTATGCCCCACCCATACAATATACTACCTGTGCTATGCCCCACCCATACAATATTCTACCTGTGCTATGCCCCACCCATACAATATTCTACCTGTGCTATGCCCCACCCATACAATATACTACCTGTGCTATGCCCCACCCATACAATATTCTACCTGTGCTATGCCCCACCCATACAATATTCTACCTGTGCTATGCCCCACCCATACAATATATACCTGTGCTATGCCCCACCTATACAATATTCTACCTGTGCTATGCCCCACCCATACAATATACTACCTGTGCTATGCCCCACCTATACAATATTCTACCTGTGCTATGCCCCACCCATACAATATACTACCTGTGCTATGCCCCACCCATACAATATACTACTTCCCACATATAGCCCCACCCATACAATATATACTACCTGTGCTATACCCCACCTATACAATATACTACCTGTGCTATGCCCCACCTATACAATATTCTACCTGTGCTGTGCCCCACCATACAATATTACTACCTGTGCTATGCCCCACCCATACAATATTCTACCTGTGCTCATGCCCCACCTATACAATATTCTAGCTATGCTATACCACCTATACAATATTCTACCTGTGCTATGCCCCACCCATACAATATTCTACCTGTGCTGCTGCCCCACCCATACAATATTCTACGGCATTACACAGTGCTATGCCCCACCCATACAATATTCTACACAGGCTATGCCCCACCTATACAATATTCTACCTGTGCCTATGCCCCACCCATACAATATTCTACTGTGCTATGCCCCACCCATACAATATTCTACCTGTACTATACCCCACCCATACAACCTATACAACACATGTGCTATGCCCCACCCATACAATATACTACGTTTAAAACCATGTACGTTATGCCCCACCCATACAATATTCTACCTGTGCTATGCCCCCACCATACAATATACATACCTGACTACACACACACACCCACACATACACACACACACACAGCACACCCACACAATATTGTGCGAATGCACACCCATACAATATTTGTGCTACGCCACACACATACAACACTACACTGCCTATACACACACACACACACACACACCCTGCCGGTGCTATGACACCTATGCAGTATGCTACTTGTGCTATGCCCCACCCATTAAATATACAACATGTGCGCCCCACCCATACAATATACGTGCTATGCGCCCCACCCTATACAATATTCTACCCGCTATAGCAGGCCCCACCTATACAATATTCTACCTGTGCTATGCGCCCACCTATACATACAATATTCACCTGTGTTGCCCCACCCATACATTCTTCACCCTGTGCTATGCCCCACCCGCAATACACCATATATGCCCAACCTGTGCCGTGGCGCCCCACGCATACAATATTCTACCTGTGCTATGCCCCACCCATACAATATACAACCTCTGTGCGCCCCACCATACATTTTACCTGTGCTATGCCCCACCCATACAATATTCTACCTGTGCTATGCCCCACCCACACAGGGCTGTCTGCAGGTTGGTGCCGCTGTAAGCAGGGATATGCAGGTGAGAAGTGCGACAGGTGTGCTTTCGGCTACACCGGATTTCCTGAGTGTCAGCGCTGTAATTGTAGTGCAGAGGGCAGCATTAATAAGGACCCCTGCCAGCTACCATGTGTGTGTAAGGTACGGGACACATACACACATACGCACACACACACGCATAATGTCTAATCGCAGTCTAGGACTAATCGAGTCTGAAATGACGCTCTCGTTTCAAATCACCGTTACACTCATTGAAGCGTTTGGCGGTGAAGGGTCCGTTTATCGTTACTTTGCCGATCGACTTCCTGTTCTATATTTTGTATACTAGAGATTTCTGTATCATGCTAACGCCGAACCTTTGATCAGATTTTACGATAGCCGAAACTGCTCTTCATGCTTGTTGTCATGGTTACATTTCACAGTAACCGTAGTAGACTTGAAGTGACATTTAAAGATAAAAGTCAATATAAGCAGCGAGACCTGGCAGCCAATCAGGAACGAGTATTCGTTTTGATTTACTTTATTGAATAACTTGTCGAGGGTGCTTGTTCTCGCTATGGCAACAAGCGCCGATGTCGTGTTTCATGTTGCGTCCATGTTGTTTTTTTTATGCTGGTGGTGAGCGTTCTTGAAGGTTTCGGAAACGCTCCCGAATAATAACTCTCCGAGTTTCACTCCCGGTAAGACTGAGTCCTGAACCGAGCGCCGTCTTCACTGAAATCCTCACTTTCACGTCTGTACAGCTCAAGCAATTAGTTTAAATACCGGCAATTAGAGTCAGTCTGATTGCTCCCGTGGCAACCAGGCAGATGACCTTTGACCCTGGTCAGACTAATTATTGAGCTGTGTAGAGGTAGGCCATAGGAAACACACACACACACACACACACACACACACACACAGAAATATCTGGACCTATAACCCCCTTGACTGAATCGTCCAATTTCACATTGTATTCATTGACACACACACACACACACACACACACACACACCATGGCTCTGTGCTGCTCAGCACTCTCTCTCTCTCTCTCTCTCTCTCTCTCTCTCTCGCCTGTTATACTGGACACACATGAGACACACATAAGTAAACTTGGGCTAATAAGACACACGTGAGTATCATCACACGTTACCTGTCGGTTCGACCCGCCTCCTGTCCGTCCACAGCCGACACCTGACCACGCCCCCACCACCGCACTGGTATAATGGATTATATATATGTATATATAGATTGACTGTCAGTTCATTTTTAAAAGTATATGATTTAAGTGAAGTTTGGTCAGTGTTTGTGGAGTTTCTGTGATCTACAGGACACACCATCTGTCAGATGCTGTAAAGTTCCAGAGGAACACGTGACTCCAATTAATTACACACGTTTCTAACGTTTCAGCACGGCGGAGATCCTTTAATGAGCTGACTTATATATATATATAAAACCACCTACCACTAATGAAACTCACCTGAACACACTGCGGCATGAGGAGCTGCGATGGTGATAATGGTGGTGGTGGTAGTGAAGATGATGTTGATGATGGTGATGATGATAATGATGATGAAGATGGTAATTATGATAATGATGATGAAGATGATGATGATGATGGTGTTGATGGTGATGATGATAATGATGGTGATGGTATTAAAAATGCTGTTGTTGATGGTGATGATGATAATGATGATGACAATGATGATGATGGTTTTGATGATGATGGTGATGATGGTGATGATGATAATGGTGATGGTGGTCATGATGATGATGGTGATGATGGTGATGATGATAATGGTGATGGTGGTCATGATGATGATGATGGTGATTATGATGATGGTGATGATGAAGATGATAATGATGATGATGGTGAAGATGATTATGGTGGTGATGGTGCTGATGATAATGGTGATGGTGGTCATGATGATGATGATGGTGATTATGATGATGGTGATGATGAAGATGATAATGATGATGATGGTGAAGATGATTATGGTGGTGATGGTGCTGATGATAATGGTGATGGTGGTCATGATGATGATGGTGCTTATAATGATGGTGATGATGAAGATGATAATGATGATGATAGTGAAGATGATTATGGTGGTGATGATGATGATGGTGATGGTTATTATGATGATGGTGATGAGGAAGATGATAATGATAATGATAGTGAAGATGATTATGGTGGTGATGATGATAATGGTGATGGTGGTGGTAGTGAAGATGGTGTTGATGATGATGATGGTAATTATGATGATGATGGTGAAGATGATTATGATGGTGATGATGATAATGGTGATGGTGGTTGTGATGATGATGATAATGATGGTGATGATGATGACGACGACGATGATGAT
>CM022753.1:1772379-1774879 GCA_012411365.1 Ameiurus melas
GAGTGAGACAGAGTGAGAGAGAGAAAAAGAGAGAGTGAGACAGAGAGTGAAAGAGAGAGACAGAGTGAGTGAAACAGAGAGAGAAAGTGAGAGAGAAAATGAGACAGAGACAGAGAGAGAGAGAGACACAGAGAGAAAGAGAGAGAGTGAGCCAGAGACAGAGTGAGCCAGAGACAGAGAGTGAGACCGAGAGAGAGAGAGACAGAGAGATTGATTTTTAACAGAATTCACTCACTTTATTCACTCCAAAAAATTTTTTTGTTACCGTTACATATAAATACTGCTGAGAGAACATTTTTTCTATTTAAAAACAAAAGAAAGGAAAAAAAAGAAAAAGAAGAGAGGGGGATAAAAAGGAGAGGAAGAGGGAAAAGAGAGAAAAAAAGATAAAAAGAACCCCATCAGATCTCCCTTAAAGAGATCCTCCTCTTAAAAAAAATTAAAAAATACATAAAAAAATAAATAAATAGAAAATAAATAATAATAATAATAATAATTCCTAAAACTCAAACCCTTAGTCATTCTGAATCACATAATAATTCACTCCTTGTGATTGCTGCCCATTTCTTCAGTCTGGACGTCTCCTGGGGGACATCACTCCCATGGTGCACTGTACAGAGTTGATGAAGGTCCTCCTGTCTGGGAAGAATTTAGTCAGTATAATGTTTCGTTTTCCTTTAGTCACGTTTAGAAACCGGTTGATCTGTTCTTCGATGTAAAGTTGCTCAGGTTCTTGTGGACGGTTAAAAACACTCGGTTGTTCTGTGGTGGCCTCCTCCTCGTACTCCTCCTCCTCCTCCTCCTCCTCGTCCTCCTCCTCCTCCTCCATATCTGCGAGAGATTCCTCTACTGAAGACCCATCACTATACTCCGACCTCGAGTCTTCGGACATCTCATCCTTATGTTTCGACGAGTACTCCACCTTTTCCATCCGTTTTCCTATTCTGTCCATTTTAGGATTTTTATTATCAACATTCACGTCTTGTTGGTACTTCTGCTGCGGTTGTGTGGGGTTACTTTCTCCACTCGTAACTGCTTTGCCAGGCTTGAGACAAGATCGCCGTGTGGTATCAGTATTGTCGCTGGAATAGTCATGGGTGCTGGTATCGTTGCCTGTGCGGGGACGGGTGTCCTTATCGTTGCTGGTGCGGGGACGGGTGTCCTTATTGTTGCTGGTGAAGGGACGGGTGTCCTTATTATTGCTGGTGCGGGGACGGGTGTCGGTATCATTGCTAGTGTGGGGAGGAATGACATTATTATTGCTGGTGCGGGGACGTGTGTCAGTATCGTTGCTGGTGTGGGGACGGGTGTCATTATTGTTGCTGGTGCGGGGACGGGTGTCATTATTGTTGCTGGTGCGGGGACGGATGTCATTATTGTTGCTGGTGCGGGGATGGGTGTCATTATTGTTGCTGGTGCGGGGACGGGTGTCATTATTGTTGCTGGTGCGGGGACGGGTGTCGGTACCGTCGCTAGTGCGGGGACGGGTGTCATTATTGTTGCTGGTGCGGGGACGGGTGTCAGTATCGTTGCTGGTGTGGGGACGGGTGTCATTATTGTTGCTGGTGCGGGGCGGGTGTGTATTATTGTTGCTGGTGCGGGACGGGTGTCGTGCCGTCGCTGGTGCGGGACGGTGTCATTATTGTTGCTGGTGGGGCGGGTGTCATTATTGTTGCTGGTGGGGTGGTTGGTATTCGCTGGGTGGGGTGGGTGTCATTATTGTTGCTGGTGCGGGACGGGTGTCATTATTGTTGCTGGTGCGGGGACGTGTGTCAGTATCTTGCTGGTGTGGGGCGGTGTCATTATTGTTGCTGGTGCGGGGACGGGTGTCAATTTGCTGTGCGGGGACGGATATTGTTTGCTGGTGCGGGGACGGGTGTCATTATTGTTTGGTGCGGGGACGGATGTCATTATTGTTGCTGTGCGGGGACGGGTGTCGGTACCGTCGCTAGTGCGGGGGCGGGTGTCATTATTGTGCTGGTGGGGGCGGGTGTCAGTATCGTTGCTGGTGTGGGACGGTGTCATTATTGTTGCTGGTGCGGGGACGGGTGTCGGTACCATCGCTGAGTCTGGGGGGGGTGTCATTATTGTTGCTGGTGCGGGGACGGGTGTCATTATTGTTGCTGGTGCGGGGACGGGTGTTGGTATCGTCGCTAGTGCGGGGTCGGGTGTCATTATCGTTGCTGGTGTTGGGGACGGGTGTCAACACTGGGTACTGCGGTAGCCCCGGTGGTGTGTACTTTACTGACCTCTTCCTGCTGTGACCTCGGTGAGACGTTACCCCCCTCTGCTCTGGGTTCTTGTTCTCCAGTGACCTCCCTCTGGCTGTCTCCGCGCTGCTGCTGTTGCTGCTGCGCCCCGGCCGCGTCTCCCCCGGAGCTCCCCGGTTGCGCCGCTCTGCGTGGGCAGCTCAGCCGCTTGTGTCCAACCTCCCCACACCCAAAGCACCTCAGGCGCTCGGTGGTGGCGTAGACGGTGTAGCTGTTTTCGCCGTGTTTGA
>CM022753.1:1787379-1797379 GCA_012411365.1 Ameiurus melas
AAATATGTGTTGCACATTATTACACACACACACACACACACACACACACACACACACACACACACACACACACACACACACACACACAACACACACACACACACACACACACACACACACACACACACACACACACACACACACACACACACACACACACACACACACACACACACACACACACACACACACACTCACACACACACTCAACACACACACACACACACACACACACACACACACACACACACACACACACACACACACACACACACACACACACTCACACACACACACACACACACACACACACACACTCACACACACACACAGACACACACAGACACACACTCACACACACACACACACACACACACACACACACACACACACACACACACACACACACACACACTCACACACACACACACAGACAGCTGAGGCGAATGATGGATGATGGAGGGACGAAGATAATGAGTCAAAGTGTGAGAGTGCAGCCTGTGACATTTACACACACCTGAGTGTGTCATTAATCTCTCTCTCTCTCTCTCTCTGTCTCTCTCTCTCTCTGTGTGTCTCTCTCTCTCTGTCTCTCTCTCTCTCTCTGTCTCTCTCTCTCTCTCTCTCTGTCTCTCTCTCTCTCTCTCTCTCTCTGTCTCACTCTCTTGTCTCTCAGCGTGTGAGTGTTCTCATGTGGGGAATAACTGTGACCCGGGTACAGGCCGCTGTCTCTGTCCTCCCAACACGGTGGGAGATCGATGTGAGAAATGTGCCGCTAATCACTGGGGTCACGACATCGCCACCGGCTGCAAGGTACCACTTCCTGTCTCTCCTGTCCCTTCCTGTCACTCCCTGTCTCTCCTGTCTCTTCCTGTCTCTTCCTGCTTTCTGTCACTTTCCTGTTACTTCCTGTCACCTGTCCCTCTCTGTATGTATGCTTCTCTCTCTCTCTCTCTCTCTCTCTCTCTCTCACTCACTCGCTGTCTCACGCTGTTTGTCTGTCACTTTCCCTCTCTGTCTGTCTCACTCTCTCTCTCTCTCTGTCTGTCTCTCTCTCTTCTCTCTCTCTCTCTCTCTCTCTCTCTCACTACCTGTCTCTCTGTCTCTCTTTGTCTCTCTCTCTGTAGGCGTGTGGATGTACCGTGATGGGCGCGGTCACTCAGCAGTGTAACGTGAACACAGGGTGTTGTTTTTGTCGGGATCAGTACACGGGTGAGAAGTGTAACGAGTGTAAGCTCGGCTACAGGAACTTCCCGCACTGCGTTTCCTGCGACTGCTCGCTGTCCGGCTCCAACACCGAAACCTGCGAAGCCGACGCGGGCGTGTGTGCGTGCGCTGAGAGGACCGGACAGTGCTCCTGCAAGGTCAACCACTGCCTTGATTTCATTTTGGATTCATTTCCACTGATCAGATGTTACATCGTACAAGCGTTTGATTCAGTTTCAACTCCCCCAGTTGTGTATGTGTGTTTTATTGTATGTGTGTTTTATTGTGTGTGTGTGTGTGTGTGTGTTGCAGCTGAACGTGGAGGGTCTGAGGTGTGAGGTGTGTAAGGTCGGGACGTTCGGGCTCAGTGTGAGGAATCCTCTCGGTTGCAGTCGTTGTTACTGCTTTGGCCTGAGCACAAGCTGCACAGAGGCCCAGGGACTGATCCGCATGAGGGTGAGACACACACACACACACACATAAAAAACATATATATACCGACACCCAGGGTCTTTAATGACTTTTCATCCATGGTTAAGTTAGGGGCGGGGCTTACGGCACACACAACTATCTATGCCGATTGTTATATGTGGACAGAGAACCGTAACCCCACCCCCGAGTCCTGATTGGTCAGTGCTGTACTGTTACTGCTTCTAATTTAAATAAAGTTACCCCACAATGCCCTTTGCAACCCAACAACGATGAGTGAATGGTTTCAGCTTTGGTCAATCGTTTAATGTCGCAGAAACCAAGGACAAAGAAAGAAACACAAAAGGACAAGAGGGGGACAGGAGATAAAGGGCGAGCGATAAAGAGGAATAATAAGGAGAGAGAGGAAGAGAGAGATATGTTATACCGCTGTTTGTTTTTAATAAAGATTTCCTGTACGACTTCCTGAAATTTCCCATCAGCCCCTGCTACATCCACGGAAACACACACGTCGGCGATTTCCCTGAACCGGAACGACAGATTAAATAACGTTTACAGCCCAAGAGTTAATCTGAGTTTGTTTGCTGGGTAAAGGGTGAGGGAGGGGAGGGGTGAGGGAGGGATGTGCAATCCTTCCCTTCATCCTGCGGGATGAAAACCGAGAGATTTTCTCCGAGTCACTGAGTCGTAAGATTGCATGTGGACTCGAGAGTTTACTTCGTTATCATTTCGCTACATAAATACCGAGTAATCTGCGCTTCGGGCAGAAATCTGGGGCAACAAGGGGCGGGGCTCAAGTTCCATTTCATCAGCCAATCACAGAGTCGATTCTACGACATCAGCACTAGCCTTTCCTTTCACTTCTTGCATGTCTCTCTCACTGCTTAGCATAAAATACTTTGCTATGCCGTCGACTAATGTTAGCATGTTACTGTAGATCAAAAAGCTAGTTTATTCGTTTATACTCCTGGATTTCGTTTAGAAATTCGCCTATCCTTGTCGCTGGTAAACCCTACACGGTCACCCTAACATCGGCTAACATTAGCTAGCCTGCTATTGCTAATCTATTGCTTTTAATTGCACAATGCAATAGTTAGCATTAGGCGTTAGCTAGTTTAAAAGTCCAACTTTAATTCTTAATGTAATAGTTCATTTTACGTTGTACGTTTACCGGATTAGCGAAAATGTGTTGTCAGGACATGCTGTGATTATACACATTTTAGAACATGCAGTAACTAGCTTTCTATTTGTACACATTTGGCATATCGTACACCTGTCGGCGTTTTGTTTTTAGACTCCCGTTTTGTTATTTATCCAAAATAATTTGCGATTCAAGTATAAAAGCGATTAGTGCTGTGTTTACACTGTATTCTCACTCTGTCGTAGCTGACTCTGATGCCGGAGCAGACGGTGCTCCCCCTAGTGGACAAAGACAGCACCAAGGAGATTATCTATGGGGTAACGTTCCAGCATCCCGAAATCATCGCTAACGCTGAGGTGATTCGTCAGGAACTCGCCGAGCCGTACTACTGGAAGCTCCCGAAACAGTTCAGAGGGTCCATGGTAAAAGTCTAAAGCAAAAATATTACACCACCAATTACGTCAAGAAGCAAATCTTTAAGAGATCTGAGCTGACCACGTCATGCAAACTTCTTTCTGCTGATTAAATAGTTAAATGTTTGATTGTTTCTATACAGGGACCTTCATTCTGGTAAAGTTAGTTTTGCTTTTGTGAATGATGTCCGTGCACTCCAGGTCCAAATGTCTCGAACTTTCTTGAAACCTATTGAAATAATATTGTTGACTTGTTGACGTCGTTTTAGATTACTGCGTACGGAGGGAAAATGAAGTACACCATTTATTACGAAGCTCGTGACGAAACAGGCCACGCCTCCTACGAGCCACAGGTCATCATTAGGGGTGGAGCCAACAGGGACAAAGTCATGATACGCCACATGGTGGAGCCACAGATTGGTCAGCTGACCCGTCACGAGATCGACATGACAGAGGTGAGCCAATCACAGTGCAGAACCAAAGCCCTGCCCACTAGAGAAATGAAGGTTTAGGTAATGACAACTTTCACGGTCACACTGGAGAACTGAAACTCCACCCGTTAGAGGAATGTCTGATGAGGGTATGATGCACGAAACCTTTTATTGTTGCTCTTGTTGTTGTTGTTGTTGTTTTCATCATTGTTGTTTGTTGTGTAGCACGAGTGGAAGCACCAGGACAACAAGCCAATGAGCCGAGAGGATTTTATGGACGTTCTGTTCTACGTTGATAATGTTTTCATCAGAGCCTCACATGGCAATGTCATGAGACAAAGCAGGTGAGTAACCTACACCTACATAGGCCACGCCTCCTTCAGTGAGATTGACAGGTACATAGACCACGCCTCCTTCAGTGTAACTGACAGGTAAAGAGGTCAGGCCTCCTCCACTGAGACTGACAGGTACATAGGCCACACGTCCTTCACTGAGACTCACAGGTACATAGGCCACACCTCCTCCACTGAGACTGACAGGTACATAGGCCACACCTCCTCCACTGAGACTGACAGGTACATAGGCCACACCTCCTTCACTGAGACTGACAGGTACATAGGCCACACCTCCTTCACTGAGACTCACAGGTACATAGGCCACACCTCCTCCACTGAGACTGACAGGTACATAGGCCACACCTCCTCCACTGAGACGGACAGGTACATAGACCACACCCATTTCCATGCTCTTTGGGAGAACATGAGTAGGACAGAGAAAGCTTTAAGTGAATAAAATCGGCCCAGAACACATTTCTCTCTGGAGAGGGTTCTATAGTTTTCCCATCTGAGCTCGATTCACTCGCGCACTCACTGGTGACGCCTCCATCTGCACGAGCACACCACACACACACACACACACACACACACACACACACACAAAACACCAGGGAATTAGCCTCTACAGCTCTCACACTGTTGCACTTTGTGGTATTGAACAGGTGTTGATCTAACACTACGTCCCCACGCTGTACGTCCTCTGGACACTATGGGTGTTTATTCAACATTAAAGGTGTTAATTAAACACCAAGCTCTCTTCCACGTGTCTTTTTCCCGCTGTCAGGATCTCGGAGATCTCTGTGGAGGTGGCGGAAGAGGGCCGGACGTCAGTGGAGAGCGAACGAGCGCGTCAGATCGAGAAGTGCGAGTGTCCTCAGGGATACTCCGGCCTCTCCTGTGAGGTGCTGTTATACACACACACACACACACACACACATACACACACACACATCACTCGACACACTTCTCAACACACTGTACCACTGTGTATACTGGTAATTGATTCAATCAGGCTGTTTTAAAGTGAATCGAATGGAATCAACTGAATTGAATCAGAATAAAGAACATGTTGAATGTAAATTGTAATATCAATGTAAATGATTCAAACTGAGTTCAGTTGAATATTAACGAATCATACTGACATTTTATTCAAATGAAGCGAGTGAAATAGTACTGAACTAAACTGAATCAAACTGAATCAATTTACCATTTACCAATCAACTAGAATCGTCCTGAATCAGAATCAGTCAAATAAAAGACACTGGTAGAAAAAGGATGAGATAGACTGGTCTTACTCAAAGACACACCCATCTGTCTAACGCAGAGACACACCCATCTGTCTAACGCAGAGACACACCCATCTGTCTAACCCAAAGACACACCCATCTGTCTAACTCAAAGACACACCCATCTGTCTAACGCAGAGACACACCCATCTGTCTAACGCAGAGACACACCCATCTGTCTAACACAAAGACACACCCATCTGTCTAACACAGAGACACACCCATCTGTCTAACGCAGAGACACACCCATCTGTCTAACGCAGAGACACACCCATCTGTCTAACGCAGAGACACACCCATCTGTCTAACGCAGAGACACACCCATCTGTCTAACCGAGACACACCCATCTGTCTAACAAAAACACACCCATCTGTCTAACACAGAGACACACCCATCTGTCTAACGCAGAGACACACCCATCTGTCTAACGCAAAGACACACCCATCTGTCTAACGCAGAGACACACCCATCTGTCTAACGAGACACACCCATCTGTCTAACCCAAAGACACACCCATCTGTCTAACAACACACCCATCTGTCTAACGAGAGACACACCCATCTGTCTAACGCAGAGACACACCCATCTGTCTAAACAAAGACACACCCATCTGTCTAACACAGAGACACACCCATCTGTCTAACGCGAGACACACCCATCTGTCTAACACAAAGACACACCCATCTGTCTAACGCAGAGACACACCCATCTGTTCTACCCCAGAGACACACCCATCTGTCTAACGCAGAGACACACCCATCTGTCTAACGCAGAGACACACCCATCTGTCTAACACAAAGACACACCCATCTGTCTAACACAGAGACACACCCATCTGTCTAACCCAAAGACACACCCATCTGTCTAACACAGAGACACACCCATCTGTCTAACGCAGAGACACACCCATCTGTCTAACGCAGAGACACACCCATCTGTCTAACCCAAAGACACACCCATCTGTCTAACGCAGAGACACACCCATCTGTCTAACCCAAAGACACACCCATCTGTCTAACCCAAAGACACACCCATCTGTCTAACGCAGAGACACACCCATCTGTCTAACCCAAAGACACACCCATCTGTCTAACCCAAAGACACACCCATCTGTCTAACCCAAAGACACACCCATCTGTCTAACCCAAAGACACACCCATCTGTCTAACGCAGAGACACACCCATCTGTCTAACCCAAAGACACACCCATCTGTCTAACACAAAGACACACCCATCTGTCTAACGAGACACACCCATCTGTCTAACGCAGAGACACACCCATCTGTCTAACGCAGAGACACAACCAACTGTCTAACACAAAGACACACCCATCTGTCTAACACAAAGACACACCCATCTGTTTAACCCAAAGACACACCACCTGTCTAACCCAAAGACACACCCATCTGTTTAACCCAAAGACACACCCATATGTCTAACCCAAAGACACACCCATCTGTCTAACACAAAGACACACCCATCTGTCTAACACAAAGACACACCCATCTGTCTAACACAAAGACACACCCATCTGTCTAACGCAAAGACACACCCATCTGTCTAACGCAGAGACACACCCATCTGTCTAACGCAGAGACACACCCATCTGTCTAACGCAGAGACACACCCATCTGTCTAACGCAGAGACACACCCATCTGTCTAACGCAGAGACACACCCATCTGTCTAACACAGAGACACACCCATCTGTCTAACCCAAAGACACACCCATCTGTCTAACGCAGAGACACACCCATCTGTCTAACACAGAGACACACCCATCTGTCTAACCCAAAGACACACCCATCTGTCTAACACAGAGACACACCCATCTGTCTAACGCAGAGACACACCCATCTGTCTAACGCAGAGACACACCCATCTGTCTAACACAAAGACACACCCATCTGTCTAACCCAGAGACACACCCATCTGTCTAACGCAGAGACACACCCATCTGTCTAACCCAAAGACACACCCATCTGTCTAACCCAAAGACACACCCATCTGTTTAACCCAAAGACACACCCATATGTCTAACCCAAAGACACACCCATCTGTCTAACACAAAGACACACCCATCTGTCTAACGCAAAGACACACCCATCTGTCTAACGCAGAGACACACCCATCTGTCTAACTCAAAGACACACCCATCTGTCTAACGCAGAGACACACCCATCTGTCTAACGCAGAGACACACCCATCTGTCTAACGCAAAGACACACCCATCTGTCTAACGCAGAGACACACCCATCTGTCTAACGCAGACACACCCATCTGTCTAACACAAAGACACACCCATCTGTCTAACACAGAGACACACCCATCTGTAACGCAGACACACCCATCTGTCTAACACAAAGACACACCCATCTGTCTAACGCAGAGACACACCCATCTGTCTAACGCAGAGACACACCCATCTGTCTAACCCAAAGACACACCCATCTGTCTAACCGAGACACACCCATCTGTCTAACGCAGAGACACACCCATCTGTCTAACGCAGAGACACACCCATCTGTCTAACACAAAGACACACCCATCTGTCTAACACAGAGACACACCCATCTGTCTAACGCAAACACACCCATCTGTCTAACACAAAGACACACCCATTGTCTAACGAACACACCCATCTGTCTAACAGAGACACACCCATCTGTCTAACAGAGACACACCTATCTGTCTAACGCAGAGACACACCCATCTGTCTAACACAAAGACACACCCATCTGTCTAACACAAAGACACACCCATCTGTCTAACACAGAGACACACCCATCTGTCTAACCCAAAGACACACCCATCTGTCTAACACAGAGACACACCCATCTGTCTAACGTGAGACACACCCATCTGTCTAACGCAGAGACACACCCATCTGTCTAACCCAAAGACACACCCATCTGTCTAACACAAAGACACACCCATCTGTCTAACCCAAAGACACACCCATCTGTCTAACGCAGAGACACACCCATCTGTCTAACCCAAAGACACACCCATCTGTCTAACGCAAAGACACACCCATCTGTCTAACGGAGACACACCCATCTGTCTAACGAGACACACCCATCTGTCTAACGCAGAGACACACCCATCTGTCTAACACAAAGACACACCCATCTGTCTAACACAAAGACACACCCATCTGTTTAACCCAAAGACACACCCATCTGTTAACCCAAAGACACACCCATCTGTTTAACCCAAAGACACACCCATATGTCTAACCCAAAGACACACCCACCTGTCTAACACAAAGACACACCCATCTGTCTAACACAAAGACACACCCATCTGTCTAACACAAAGACACACCCATCTGTCTAACGCAAAGACACACCCATCTGTCTAACGCAGAGACACACCCATCTGTCTAACTCAAAGACACACCCATCTGTCTAACGCAGAGACACACCCATCTGTCTAACGCAGAGACACACCCATCTGTCTAACGCAGAGACACACCCATCTGTCTAACGCAGAGACACACCCATCTGTCTAACACAGAGACACACCCATCTGTCTAACACAGAGACACACCCATCTGTCTAACACAGAGACACACCCATCTGTCTAACGCAGAGACACACCCATCTGTCTAACACAGAGACACACCCATCTGTCTAACCCAAAGACACACCCATCTGTCTAACACAGAGACACACCCATCTGTCTAACGCAGAGACACACCCATCTGTCTAACGCAGAGACACACCCATCTGTCTAACACAAAGACACACCCATCTGTCTAACCCAGAGACACACCCATCTGTCTAACGCAGAGACACACCCATCTGTCTAACCCAAAGACACACCCATCTGTCTAACCCAAAGACACACCCATCTGTCTAACGCAGAGACACACCCATCTGTCTAACGCAGAGACACACCCATCTGTCTAACGCAGAGACACACCCATCTGTCTAACACAAAGACACACCCATCTGTCTAACACAAAGACACACCCATCTGTCTAACACAAAGACACACCCATCTGTCTAACCCAAAGACACACCCATCTGTTTAACCCAAAGACACACCCATCTGTCTAACCCAAAGACACACCCATCTGTCTAACACAAAGACACACCCATCTGTCTAACGCAAAGACACACCCATCTGTCTAACGCAAAGACACACCCATCTGTCTAACGCAGAGACACACCCATCTGTCTAACGCAAAGACACACCCATCTGTCTAACGCAGAGACACACCCATCTGTCTAACGCAGAGACACACCCATCTGTCTAACGCAGAGACACACCCATCTGTCTAACGCAGAGACACACCCATCTGTCTAACGCAGAGACACACCCATCTGTCTAACGCAGAGACACACCCATCTGTCTAACGCAGACACCCTGTCTAACGCAAAGACACACCCATCTGTCTAACGCAAAGACACACCCATCTGTCTAACACAGAGACACACCCATCTGTCTAACGCAAAGACACACCCATCTGTCTAACCCAAAGACACACCCATCTGTGTAACCCAAAGTCATACTCATTTGTTGAACTTATATATCCAATCTGTCTAATTCTGTCTTTCTCTCTGTATTTATATTCCATAAATACACTATAGAATAGAGATCATTTATGTGCGTGTGCGTGTGTGTGTGTGTTACAGGAGTGTGCAGCTGGGTTCTACAGGTTGTCGTCGCGTGTCTCCGGCTCCATGTTCAGGTCGGGGATGGGCAGCTGTGTTCGGTGTGAGTGTAACGGCCACAGCAGCTCCTGTGACCC
>CM022753.1:1802379-1804879 GCA_012411365.1 Ameiurus melas
CTCGTGTGACATCGCACTTGGTTAATGGTTTAGCGTGTGTGTGTGTGTGTGTGTGTGTGTGTGTGTGTGTACAGCGTGTGACGATGACTGTGCTGGGCTCCTGATCAGAGACATGGATCGGTTGCTACGATTGATTAGTGGTGCGAATCTGACGCTGCCCCTCCCCCCACCGTACGGCGCTGTGTACCGTGTCGAGAACATGACCGATGAGCTCAAGGTGTGTGTGTGTGTGTGTGTGTGTGTGTGTGTGTGTGTGTGTGTGTGTGATGACATTATGAAGATAAATGTCGCCTTTAACTTTTGGCTTTGTCTTTCACTGACCAAAAAGGGGCGGGGCTTAAGTTGCCCTCGCTCAGCCCATGGCAAACTTGATCATGTGGTATTGCTGTTAGCATTTCTTTGATCACGAACCTGACCGTGCGATGTTACCGTACATCCAGAGGAAATGAAAGAAAGGCTAGTGGTGATGTCATACAACCAAGTTTGTGATTGGTTGAGCAAATATAAGTTAAGCTCCGCCCCTTTTCTGGAATGGGGACGCCTGAGGTCTTAGCTTGTGTGTATTGTCACTGTCTTTAAATCATACACTCTGTGTCTGTCTCTCTCTCCCTCTGTCTCTGTGTCTCACTGTCTGTCTGTCTATCTGTTTGTCTCTCTTTCTATGTGTTTGTTTCTCTCTCTCTCTCTGTCTGTCTCTCTATCTATCTCTCTGTCTCTTTCTCTATCTGTCTATATCGCTCTCTTTATTTGTCTGTCTCTCACTCTCTGTCTGTCTGTATCTCTCTCTGCCTATCTGTCGGTCGGTCTCTATCTGTCTGTCTTTCTCTGTCTATCTGTCTGTCGGTCTCTATCTGTCTGTCTTTCTCTGTCTATCTATATGTCTCAATCTGTCTATCTCTGTCTGTCTGTCTGTCTGTCTCTCTATGTGTCTGTCTCTCTGTAGCACATGCTGTCTCCTCACCGGGCCCCGGAGAGACTCCTGCAGTTGGCAGACAGTAACCTGGGCAGCCTGGTCACCGAGATGGACGAATTACTGAGCAGGGTTTGTCACTTCTGTCGATAAATAACCTGGGGTGGGGGCGGGACTATGTTTGAGCTTGGGTTGTGATGTCACAAAATTAACAAGCACCATAACTTTGGATCAATCACGGCTGATATGCAGATTAATAGAGAATGTTACTTAAGCTAGTTAACTTGTGCTAATGTGAGTGACGAACAGATCGTGACGTTTTCTTTACATCGGTGTATTTGCGATACCGTGGCGTACTGTAGGTGCGCTAGCTTACTAGCGGTTAGCGCTAGTCTGTCAGTCTGACGGTTAAATAATCATCTCGTAAACACGACAGTAATCTTAGTGCACCTGAAGGCGACGACATGAGGAGATAGCGCATGAAGGTGGAATAGTTACATCGAATATAAGCAAATACATGGTAATGAATTAGCATGCTAATAATTTTGTAATGAATTAGCATGCTAAGCATGCAGCTTAATTATTTTACAATCCACAGGCCACGAAAGTGTCAGGAGACGGCGAGCAGACGGACTCTGACGCCGAGAGGAGTCACAAACGAGCTGAGGAGCTCGAGCTGTTTGCTAAGAACACACTCCATGCTGCTGAAGGTTGCGTACACCACACACACACACACACACACACACACACACACGCATTACATTGTTAAAGAAAGTCAGTACAGAGAAAAGCTAACCCGAACGTTAGCTTTGATATTTCTTCTATGGATGTGTGAGGCTGCTGAGTGTGATTCGTTCTCATCATCCATTAATGAGTGTGTGTGTGTTTGTGTGTGTGTGTGTGTGTGTGTGTGTGTTGTGACATTTTAACTGGGCTTATTTAAGAGGTTGATACGGCTAATGAAGGCTACGCTGGTGTAAACGCTTAATTAAAAGCGACCAGAACCAGCGAAGGCGGAGTAATCAAACTGGGATCGAAACTCGCGCTCGGAAATATCATTTGTGTGTGTGTGTGTGTGTGTGTGTGTGTGTGTGTGTGTCAGAGAGAGGAACAACTATGCATATCTGTAAGTGTGTGTGCAGCAGATGGTGTTGCATTTATAGATCTAGGGAACACACACACACACACACACACACACACACACACACACACACACACACACTGGATCAAAGTGAGTTTGTGATTCATAGTTTGGAACTGATGATTTTGATTAAGTCGCTCATTTGGGTCGAAACCTGCTGAAGGAGAACACACACACCACACACACACACACACACACACACACACACACACACAGATCAGTACAAATAACTTTATCTCGGAACGAATTAAATAGACACTGAAGCTGCCGTGTGTGACGTCTAGACGTGTGTATAAACCTGTAATAATGACATCATTCTACAGACACCTTAGAAAAAAAGTGAAGAATTGCGATATTTCTATCTAGTGGGTGTGGCCAGTTTCAGCCCCAGCCACTTCAGCCCCGCCCACAGCCAGGACACAGCCGTTCAGCCCCACCCCTTTTTTAAA
>CM022753.1:1812379-1817379 GCA_012411365.1 Ameiurus melas
ATTCTGTGTAAAAATTAAATTACCTCAGTCTATTTATGCAGCATATTTGTGTGTGTGTGCGTGTGAGAGTGTGTGAGAGTGTGAGTGTGTGTGTGAGTGTGTGTGAGGATGCAATGAGCTCTGTTTTCTCTCCATAAAGGCCACGGGACCGAAGGGCACTCTGAAAGATGAGGCTAAGGGCTCGGTGCAGAAAAGCCAGCGCCTGTGGAACGAGGCGAAGGACCTAGAGGGAGTTGTGAAAGGTAAAAAAACAAACAAAAAACAAACAAAAAAAACCTTTCTGTTAAACAAACAAACAAACAAACAAAAAGCAACAAGCGTGGAATACTATAGAAAATATTTCAGATTATTTCTTTTGTCAACTTTATCTAGCTAGGTGAGTTAGCATTAGAATTGGAATTAGCCCGCGAGGCGGGAAGCACATTTTAAATAGTCGTCAGGAATTTGTTCGTACTTCGGACTTTTTTTTTTTTTCCACTCTGGGAACAATGTTTCTTTTATCGAGAACTTTCCTCGCTGTGTTTGTCGTCTTGACTCATCTCCATGCTCACGTACGAGGTGATCGCTAGCTAGCCACCAGCGCCTCGTCTTAACAGAAACAAATGTCCAAACGTTACCTGTTGTTCGTATCGATTTATCAAATGAGGAGGTTCGAGGATCTCGTTTTTTTGGACCTATTTCTATATGTAAAAGACAATAAAAGATCATTGCTAGCTAGCTGACATAGCTTACATGGTTCACTGTTACCTGTACCATGAGCAGTCTCGCAACGATTATGCAACGTCCCTGCTGAAAAAAACAACAACAGAAACCCTCGTAGTACCGGTTTTAATGGTTGTAATGGGAATTGTATTGGTTTTAGTGGAAACCGTACTCATCCCTGTGGGTCTCTACTGGTAATGTGTTTCCTTCTGTTGGAGGTTACCATTGGATAAAGCCTAATAATGAAATTAGTTTTAATGGTTGGATGATGGTTTGTAATGGTGTTTGTTGTGGAAACCATTAGAATTTCTATTGGGTTCTATTGGGTTTTTTCATTTATTTACAATTTTTAAAAACGGAGACTTTGTAGTTTTACTGTCACTCGGTTGTCGCAATGAGTTACAGTTACTGTTTTCAGTGTGAAAATTTGGTAACTTGGGTACTAGGCTTTGGTACTAGGCTTCCTCTTGTTCTTCTTCTAGACTTCCTGTGGGGGGTTTTTCTTCCTTTTTTTTTTGGTGCGTGTTTTTGTTTGTTTTCACCCGAGAAAGGTAAAACAGTCCTTCCATGTCTTCAATAGCAGTCAGTTCACCTCCACCTGTCTGGCTCAAGCAAAGCAAACTTAAGCTTGTTCCTTTTTCGTTATTGTTTTTTTTTCCCCTTTAGAGAATGGAGATAATCTGGGAGTTCTGCAGCTGCGGCTCAAAGGCGCTGATGCCAAGAACAAAGACCTGCTGAAGGGCCTGAACGAAAACTTGGCAATGCTCAGAGCCATCCCCAACGGTGTGTTTGTGTGTGTGTCTGAGACAAATGTGTCTCAAAATTAAACACTGTTTACCAAATTTACACCTGAGTACAGCTACACATGCTCAAAAAGTTATAATATATATACTATACTATACTATTATAATATATATATATACTATACGTGTATATATACTATATATACAGCATATAACCTCCCAGTGTCCCTGATTTCCCTTGATGTAAATATTGGGCTCTCTAGTCCTCCAGCATTCTTAATTTTCTACTGTAAAGTTTACTGCAGAACCTTACAGATAACCTCTTAGATGATATCATTGCTAGCATTTATCATCTATTATCCCCATAAATCAGTTTGACTCTAAATCCCTCAAAGTTCACTGTTTGGTTGTACTATAAACATTTCAGAGATTATTAAGCTTTAAGTTAAAGTTTATGCTAAAGTTTACAGTAAAGCTTTCTGGAGTTTTATTAGCTCACAACATTATTACGTGTGTCCCGTCCCCCCCACTGTGAAAATTTCACGTGAGTCTGAACATAACGAGCATGAATCATTTTTACTGTAAAGTTTACAGTGAAAGCTATAGTACGCATATTTTTTTAAACTGTAAAGTTTACTTAGGTAAGTTATATTACATCCTTTAAAGTTAAGAAAAAGATATTGTGCACCTCCAAAACAGCCGTAAAATTGTACAGTAAAAATCGATGGACTCAGATTTACAGTAAAGACTAGAAAAGTTAGCAGCTTCCATATAGGTTTTTTTTTTTACTGTAAATTTCATATTGAATTAAGAATATTTAGAAGAACCGTACAGTAGGCTATACAGTTTAAACATTAAATAATGTTTACACTGAGGTCTGACTCCAGTCCCTTCAATTAAAAAAAAAAAAAAGTATCGTAAATCTGTAAAGTTGACATTCTTAATGTGTAATATTCTTTAAATATTCTTAGTTCACTGTCAAGTTTACTGTAAATCTTTATTGAAGCCTCCAGACTGCTAACATTGCTAATCCATTGCTCTAAATCTGACTCCATCCCCATTCAATTTGACTGTAAAGTTTACTGTAAAGGATTTCGGAGGTTATAAAATTCCAGATACAATAGTTTTTGAAGTCCTTAAGATTTCTGTAAAACATTTCTCTTCAGGTAATGAAGCTCCACTGCAGTTTGGAAAACGTTCTTACTTTCTTTCTCTAAGATTTTTTTTTTCTACAATCTATTAAAATGTTTTTTTGGGGGTTGTTTTTTTTAATTTGACAGTTTATTACAGTAAAAGTTACTGTAAAATTCTCTTTCGTCTCGCCTCAGACACGGCCGCTAAGCTTCAGGCCACAAAACAGAAAGCAGGCAAAGCGAACGACACAGCGCGTGAGGTTCTGGATCGGCTCAAAGACATGAACCAGAACTTGATGGGCCTGAATCGGAACTACAGCAAACTGAAGGATGACATCAACAAAGCCAACAGCCTCATCCAAGACCCTGAGAAAAACAGTATGTCATTCTTTTTTTTTTTTTTTGTATTATTTAGCCATTACCTTAAGCGTAGCTGAAATTCGTACACCTTGTGTTTAAGCTACCTAAGAGATATCTTGTCCAATCCGAAACCGGCCCATGATTTAAAGGAACAGTATCATAATCTAACCGGAACATTGTCTTGATTAGACTTTCATTTATTTCGTTTAAATGCTTTGATCATCGCGACATTTTGATGCTGTACTGTAGAACTTCTCTTGGTTGCTATCCTGTCTTCTTTACATCTTGTGTGATTACAAGTGTCTCGGTGGGTCTCACAATCATATTTTTATCCTTTCTCTCCTCCCACGTTTTACCTTACAAACGCCAACAGCGATAAGTATGTATTCCAGTTACTCTTCCTACTTCTACATCTTCAGCATGCTCCGCCTCACCCTCCACCGTCCATTCCGACGCATGCACATCTCTCCGGCTGACTGCGCTGCTCCTTCCTATGTTTATTTCTGGTTTCATTTTTCCCCAGCAAAGCTAAAACCGTCACCGAACCCGCAAGCCTAATGTGCAAAAAGCTATGCTAATCATGAACACACACTCACCCTGCATTTAGTGCTGGTTTTCACACGTCCTCGTCGACTTCATTACCGGGTTACCGTCTTAAGGGCTAAGCGCTTAAATTATCGTCTAAATATATCTATCTATATCTATATAAAGGCGTAGCAGTGTGACACCGTTTCACAGAGTTATCTTCAGACCAGCTGAAACATGTTGGACGCACCTGGTTTTACACTGCAACAATGACCTTATCCAATCTAAATAAAAGATAATTACACACAGGTGCCTGAATACCGAATAACGCCGAGTAGAAGAACTTCTTGTTGTTGTTCGCTTTAACTTAACAGTTGTAAAAAATATAGTTGATAAAAATTCAAATAAAAAATACACCTAAAACAGTTTAAACAAACTTATTACACCGTTTCTGTCACTTTTCTATCATTTTTTTTAAAATCCTAATTGTAAGTGAATGTATTATTATTTTTCTCAGTGAAAGTTTATAAAATGATGACATATTTACGTATTTTAAGTACATTTATCAAGTGAAATGATCGTTTTATTTCCTTCGTGCATTTATTTCGGAAAAAACAACCAAATTAGTACGTGTATATGTATATATATATATATATATATAATTATGGTAAAACGTATCAAATTTTTCAAGGTGAGATTATTCGATTATTAGCAACAAATTTGAATATGAAGTGAACCTGAACTATTATTATATATTATAAAAACAGTTCGATATGTTCTGATCTAAAACGTCGGCGAGGGCGTGGGAAATATCCGAACACGGGGTTAGTCATAATTCTGTCTTCTTCTTCTTTTCCATAACAGCTCCTGTGCTAAGTGAGCTATTTAAAACATCATCATTTCCCCTTTTTTATTCTGTCTGTCTGTCTGTCTGTCTGTCTGTCTGTCTGGCTGTCTGTCTGTCTGTCTGTCTGTCTGTCTGTCTGTCTGGCTGTCTGTCTGGCTGTCTGTCTGTTGCTTTATTCTCTGCTGTTCAATAAAAATTCATTCTTATCGCTTTTTAAATGTTTGGTAACACCTCACTACTTTGTATGTACCTGCGCGCGTGTGTGTGTGTGTCTGTAAAGTCCACGCAGCAGGTGCTAAAGTGAAGGATCTGGAGGACGAAGCCGAGCGCCTGTTGGAGAAGCTGAAACCGATTCAGGAGCTGCAGGACAACCTGCGGAAAAACATCTCTCAGATTAAAGAGCTCATTAATCAGGCTCGCAAACAGGCCAACTCTGTGAGTCCTGAACACACACACACACACACACACACACACACACACATTTATTCTGTGCTGTCAATTTCCATCCCTCTTTATCACATCATCTCTTTATCCAATTTTACACCTCAGATAACAGGAAACATTTCAATATTTATTTTTGCAAAGCTTCCGCATTTGTTCTGAAACGGCCAGTGTTTCAATTTCTTTCAGAACACTTAATATTGCCTTCGGAGAGTAATAATGATTCATTCACATTGAGAAAAAGCTGAT
>CM022753.1:1829879-1884879 GCA_012411365.1 Ameiurus melas
TGAGATGGATGGCGAGAGTAAGAGAGTAAAAGATAAGCTACGCTACCTCTTCACCTTATCCTCCTCTCGACCTGACGCTAACAGCTCTAACGCTAATGCTGATTGTGCTTCTTTTGCTGCCTCATTTAGCAGGTTCATCACCTTAAAGAGCGTTTCCCAGAAGCAACTCCCTGTTCACGACAGCCATGCCCACTCTTGTGTCGTTATAGGTGTTTTAAATATTGATATGGCCACCAAATTTCTCTGCCAGATTCGGATATTATTTTGTGTAACAATGAATAAGTAGGTAGGAAAGTTAGGGTTAGGGGTTGTGGTTAGGGATTAGGGTCAGAGTTAAGGGTTAGGAATTAGGGTCGGGGTTATGGGTTAGGGCTAAGGGTTGGGGTTTAGGCTTTGGAGGTTAGGGTTTAAGGTTGGGTTAAGGGTTGGGATTAAGGGTTAGGGTTTGGGGTTTAGGGATGGGGTTACGGGTTGGAGTTTGGGTTTAGGGTTGGGTTTAAGGGTTTAGGGTTGGGGTTTGGGTTTAGGTTAGGATTGGGTTTAGGGTTAGGGTTAGGGTTGGAGTTTGGGTTTAGGGTTAGGATTGTGTTTAGGGTTAGGGTTGGAGTTTGGGTTTAGGTTTAGGATTGGGTTTAGGTTAGAATTGGGTTTAGGGTTAGGGTTAGGTTGGGTTTTGGGTTTAGGGTTGGAGTTTGGGTTTAGGGTTAGGGGTTGGGTTTAGGATTGGGGTTAAGGGTTGGGTTTAGGGTTGGGGTTAAGGGTTGGGTTTATGGGTTTGGGCTAAGGGTTGGGGTTAAGGGTTGGGGTTGAAGTGGGGGTTAGGGTTAGAAATTAAGCATATTTTTAGAGCTTGCTTGCAAACACAGCCCAATATTGCTGGCTAGGTGTGCTAACTGTATATTTAATCACATTAGCTGTTAAATATCAGATATCTCGCTGCTAGAGAGGTAACTTTAGCTTATGAGTTAATTGGCTCTCATGTTTTAAGTAGCTGTCTATCTTAGCTAATGTTTTTACACCGTTATACCGTGTAATTTAGACCACTGCTAAACTTTACAACAAGCTACAGAAGTGAAACCAAAGGCTATCAATGATGCAACATGGTACTTTGTGTCACTGAAGGCAAACGTCCACCGGACCAGCCATCGTTCGTGCTTGTCAAAATGGCCGCTTCACACTTTTCCGCTCCTAGCTTCCTGTGTGTTTTATCGGATGGAGGCAGGAGGAAGGATAACGAATTAATAACTGATTAAAGTTAAATGAATGGACTAAGACATTTGAACCGAATAGCAAATTGCTGCATGATGGTGCATTACCCTTTTGCCCTGCTGCTTCTAGGCCACGCCTCCTGCTGATGTCATCACCATTCCTGCCATGCCTGTTGATGGCCATCATACAGCGGTACTGCTATGCTAACACACATTCTTATCCACATGCACCCAAATTCTGAGATACTCATGGGGAACCAAATATTTTAACCACAACTGTTTAAGTCTCCAAAATTTTAATGTCCTATTATGTCATATTAGCGCGGGGGGGAGGAAATAGATATAAATCAGTCCCTTTAATGAACTTCCTTCATCTACAAAACTCGATGAGTCTCAGCAGTGCTCATGTTGTGTACTCTTACGCCATCTACAGGCAAACTGCAGCACTGCGCCTATAATCCATACGTGCGACAGATAGTGTTCAGAACTTTTCACAACGAGTATTACACTGACGTATAGTTTCTAATCCGAATAACGTTCTGTTCGCCCAATCACGCAGGTGTCCTGTGCGGCGGAGGCGGAGCCTGAAGTGCTGGATTTAGCTACGCAGTTCGGTCTCTCAAGGAACAGCCACATGGCGTTCGAGTTTGACGACAGGAAGGTGAAAAACAGGTGAACACAAACCACCATCATCATCATGACAAGTTCTAATCAAATCTAGCATCCTAACGGGTTCTTTGGTTTGTCTCTCAGCGAGGAACCTTTAAGGGTTCTACTCAGCACCCTACAACAAAGGGTTAACTTCTCAGACAGGATCCCAAGTAGAACCCTTTTAGGAAGCTGAGAACGTCGCCGATAATGGATTTAGAGTGGTCAAAAAAAAAAAAAACAGATTATAATTTATAAGAGCGAATCATATTCCCGATATGCAAATGAAAGAAAATTTGCATATTCATCGAATGTGGGTAAAAACGTAGTGCTGTTTCTTAACGGTATAATTATAATTCAATATACAAACGATCGTCGGATCTTTACAACAAGCTCTTGGTGATTGTAATAAACCACAAACCATATCACCGTGGCAACTGGTTTAGTCGTAAATCTGTCTCTGTGTGTGTTCGAGTCTGATCATCGAGTTCGAGCTGAGGACGGAGGCCGATTCGGGTTTGGTGTTTTACATGGCCAGGATCAACCACGCCGACTTTGCCACGGTGCAGGTGAAGGAGGGAATGGCTCACCTGAGCTACGACCTCGGCAGCGGGAACACGTCCGTCAGCGTCCCGCGCATCATCAATGACGGACACTGGCACAAGGTTCGGTTTCAGGATAACGTGTTTAACTTCAACCCAGACTAATCTGAACTTTTAGAGGGTCTCCTAGTAATTAAACTTCTATATAACGTAATATTTACAGAAATAATATAAATAATAATATTTTCATAATAGAAAGAATATATTACAATATTACTGTGATGGATGCTTTGGGGGAAATATATATATATATATATATCACACACACACACACACAAATATAATGTAACACTTATAATAAAAATATATAATTTACTGCTTTTAATTATAATAAATATTATAAATAGGAAAATAAATGTATAAAAACACTGACATTACAGTACACACTTCACACACTGAACATGTCGAAGCTGATTAACTGCATATGGACGGTAAATATGTGTGTGTGTGTGTGTGTGTGTGTGTGTGTGTGTGTGTGTGTGTGTGTGTGTGTAGATTAAAGTGCGTAGGGATAAACAGAGAGGCATCCTGACGGTAGACGGCCGTTACATCAAACACACCGTGAGCCCGAAGAAAGCCGACATCCTGGATGTGGTGGGGAAGCTGTACGTGGGGGGGCTTCCTCTAAACTACACCACCAAGCGCATAGGACCGGTACTGCACACACACACACACACACACACACACCCACACACACACCACACACACACACACCCTCTATTTTTCTGTGCATCATACGAATTAAATATGAATAACTGAATGAATTACTGGTGTGTGTGTGTGTGTGTGTGTGTAGGTGGTGTACAGCATTAACGGCTGCATCAGAAACTTCCGGATGACGGACGGCCCGCAGGACCTGGAGAACCCGAGCTCCAGCTACCGGGTCGGCTCGTGTTTCAGCAGCACGCAGAGCGGCTCGTACTTCAGCGGCACAGGATACGCTAAAGCAGGTTAGCGCGGGCCGTGTCCCAAATCACACACTGCACCGGCGAAGCGTGTGTGAGAATAGTACACGACCTTATAAAGACATGACTGCGTATCAAACCACAATAACCCTTTTCTACAGTGAGCACCTACAGAGTCGGGAACGACGTGACGGTGGAGATGGAGTTCCGCACCAGCAGCAGCACCGGAGTTCTGCTCGGAATCAGTGGACAGACGATGGACGGACTCGGCGTCGAACTCGTCAATGGCAAGGTGAGAGAGAGAGAGAGAGAGAGAGAGAGAGAGAGAGAGATGGAAAGAATGATGAAGGAATAGAGGGTGTTAAAGATGGAGGGAGGGAAGGAAGAAACGTGAGATAGATGGAGTTAAAGAAAAAAGATAGAAGGAATGAGATATAGAAGAATAAATGAAGGATGCTGTACGAGAGAGAGGGAGCGATGTAAAGAAAGATGAAGGAATAAATAACAGATGGAGTTAAGGAAAAAAGGAAAGAGAGAAAGAAGGAATAGGAGTAAGCGGTAGAAGATGGATGGAGAAAGAAAGAATGAGGTTTAGAAGAATAGAGGAATGGTGTTATACACAAAGAGAGAGAGAGAGAGAGAGAGAGACTAATTGACAGAGGGAATGAGAGGAAAGGGAATAAAAGGTGTTGAAGGAAGAGGGATGGAAGAGAGAGACTGAGAAAGACAAAGTGGGAACAGGGTGAGAAAAGTGTGAAAGAAGTGGAGTTAAAGAAAGAAGAATAATGAGAAATAAAGGAAAAGAGAAGAAGGGATAAATAGATGAAAGGATGGAAAAAAGAAGAAGGGAGAGTGGAACAATGAGGGGAAAAAAGACAGGCAGCGTTAATTGTGTCCTCGCTGTCTTTCTCTCCAGCTTCTCTTCCACGCTGATAACGGAGTGGGGCGTGTCACGGCCATCTCCCAGGGGGCGGAGCTTTGTGATGGACAGTGGCATTCCATCACCGCCCACAAACTGAAGCACCGCCTCGAGCTGATTGTGGACGGCAAAAAATCTGAAGCGGCCAGTCCGGACGCTAGCTCCGCCTCCGCCGACACCAATGACCCTGTCTACGTGGGCGGATACCCTGGTGCGTCATTCAAACCGTTGCTATGGTGATTTTAAAATTGAGTTCTGTAGCTCGGGTGTGGAAAAGCTTCGATTTTATTATACAGAATGACAGAACTAGCGCATGTGAAACGAGTCTGGTGGAAAGATATCTAATAGAAAACTAAACTGACCTGGGGTCAGTACACAGGGCGGCAGCTGCAAGGTGCGACGATCCATAATAACAGTACTGAAGAACACGCGCGAGTCCGAGCGACGCAACGAGAAGCGCAGGAACTCGGGAAGAAAACACAGCTTTGACTTAAGGAACTGTACCGTGTGCTGAAACGCTGCGAAAATACCGAGACGCAAACTAGCTGAGATTCAACACGAAACAGGCGGACACAATCAGATAACAAACCAGATGGAGCTTGTCGCCACGGGAACCAACGTGACAATAGTAATGGTTTAAATTGCCGAGTTTCCGTATTCCAAATGTAATACCTGCCCTTCGTACGAATTCATTTCCACACAATCCACACAAAGGCTGGTGATCAGTCAGTCGATTTGCATTGACTCCTCCCACTCTTTTACACTTTTAGATAGAAATGATATATTCATGAAGGCAAAGACGTGGGGGGTTTTTTTCCATATAAAAGACGCTAATACTCTGTAGAGCCTATTCGTTATTTTATGAGGAAATCAGGCAAAGCTATAATTCATTTTGTATTTCTCTCCTCTGTGTGTGTGTGTGTGTGTGTGTGTGTGTGTTACAGAGGGCCTGAAGCAGTTTGGTCTGACCATCAACACTCCCTTTAAAGGCTGCATGAGGAACATAAAGCTCATTAAAGCAGGAAAAGTTCTGGAGGTTCAGCTCAACAAAGCACTGGAGATCAAAGGGGTCCAGCCTCTCACCTGCCCTGCCGCCTAGACACACACACACACACACACACACACAACTTCTCTTATGTAACCACTCGTCACGAGAAAACACCAAAGAAATCTTTTCTGTGCTAGAAGACCCAAATGAATCCAAGTCAAATCAGCCAAATATGCAACATACAGTTGTTCTCCATTATTCTGTCTGCGTCCTTAAAAAAAGTTTTGGGGAACATCACACTTGTCCTCCATGTTGCAGTGATGTTTAAATTAACACACGGCTCATAAACTGCTAATTTGCCTAATGTTGAATGCAGCCCCGGCTTTCACCGATCATTATTATTATTATTATTATTATTATTATTATTATTATTATTATTATTATTATTAGCAGCCATTTCAGACAAGTTTTGTGTAGCAATAGACACAACTTTGTTACTGTACTTAAGCATCAATTCAGGGGATTTGTACTTGGCTACCTGACAATAAATAAAAATAACTGTTTGTGCTTTTACTTCTCAGTTCATTTCTACCTTTTCAAGTCACGACACAAATAGTTTTATTTTATTTTCCCCGGATATCAATGGACTCCATCATACTTCTGCGAGTATTTAAAACATCCAACCACCGTTTTTTCTACAAAAATATCATTCAACTGAGTTTTGCCTTTTAAATCCACCGAAGAATGTGAGTGATGTCGTCGGATTTTGTTCGATTTCTAGTTAATGAAGTCCTAACTAAGGAAAAATACAAACATTGGCCCCGCCTATAAATCACCCTAACCCCGCCCCTACACCTGACGATCGTTAGCTGTTCCTACAAAATGAGTCTTTGTGAGTTTATTGCCACAGTGATGGTTGTATTTCATCATAAATAAAACGAAACAGTAATAATTAACGCTTTAATGGCCACACAAGCGTGTTTGTACATTACAGACGCGTTTTAAACTCTTTCTCGTATTAAAGGAGTCGAATCACTGAACGAATCACTCGACTCAGTAAAATGAATCATTTGGTGAATCACTAGCTGCTGTGTGCATTATAAATGAAGATTTTTTTTTTTTTTTTTACCGCGAAATAAATCTCATTTCTCCACATTGCGGCTGAAATGAACTAATATCACTATAAGAGTGTCCATATGTACTGGATACTTAAAAACACACGACTTTTAGTATTGTATTTGGCTGTTTTTACTATTCAAAACGCGGGGGGAAAAATCTCCTCAGAGTCCCGCTGTGTCACACTAAAAGCAGTCCGGACTGCAACACGTTCCTGATCAAATTACAATAACGAATAAAGTATATTATATACACAATAAAGACTTTTTAACTGATATTTAATGAAATTAATATCTAAATTATTTATAGATGACGTTTATCTATCCTAAATGAAGGATGTGGGTTTATTATTAAAACACACAAACAAGATGTGTTGTTTTTCTATGTTTATTTCCACTTGATGAAATATTACTGCTAATATATATATATGCTAATATATATAATATATATATATATATATATATATATATATATATATATATATATATATATATATATATATATATATATATCTTTATTTACAGGTCAATAATGGAATAAGTACATTATTTGAGCTTAATGAGGTAGTAGCCTCATAGTAGCATCTTTTACAGCTATGAAACTTTATGAATCTATCTATCTATCTATCTATCTATCTATCTATCTATCTATCTATCTATCTATCTATCTATCTATCTTTGACAAAAAATGAGCATTTGCAATAATATTTGGGATTTATTCATATGCATTTGGGAACTGTGAGTGACATTTACATTTGGAACTTTTTGTGTCAAAATTTGGGTCAAATCATTTTCCAAAAAATTTCCCCTTTCACCCAAAAACCAAAAGTGCAGTTTTGAACCTTTCTGGAGGCGTCCCTAATAAATATATGATACTGATCGTATTTAATACACTGAGTTCATGTTAAAGAACTCAAAACATTCCCAGTTTAACAGAAATCGAGGACACCCCTCGAGTCCCGAGCATTCGAGATGGGGAGAAGAGGGCGGAGCTTTCAGATGATATCAGTTAATATTGAGAGTTCAAAACACCAAATCAATGTGCTGTGTTTTTGGTGATAGCAGGCAGTGGTGTATTCTGATCATACCTGTACAATCCCATTTAAATTGCTGAGCAATCGTTATATCGCACAAGCCTGGTACTGACCATAAAACAGCACTCAGACTCATTATTCTGGATCCCAGAACCTCACAGGTAGTCCTGATTTATTCAAAATAGACCTGTGCAGTCCAATCCCAGCATATAGAGGCTGAGTGAATGTGGTGTGGACTCTGTGGAGGAACTTCATCGTGTCAGAGACGCTGTAGAAGGACAGAGTTCCTGCACTGTGATCCACATACACTCCTATTCTGGAGGATGATGGAAATTGATGCTTAGTATTTATTTTGTTGTGATAGAACAAGAGAGAAGAAGATGAACACTCCAGACTCCAGGACTGATCATTGAGTCCAAACCCACACTCATCACCCAGTCCTTTCCTGCCAATCCCTTTATATGAGACTGCTATGGACACACCCTCCCATCCGCTCCGCTCCAACTCCCAGTAACAGCGTCCAGACACACTCTCCTTACTCAACACCTGAAGCCAGCAGTCAAATCTCTCTGGATGATCAGAGTACTGCTGCTCACCCTCACTGTACCTCACCACTCTGTTATTCTCAGACAGAATGAGGTTATGATGTGCCGTGTTGGGATCCAGAGTCAGAGCACGGGAATCTAAAGTAAAAGAGGAAAACACAAACTGAACAATGAGAACATGGTGGGTTTCATTCACAGAATATATTTATGTGAAGAGTGAGAGAGAGTTTGTACAGATATTTTAAAAGGGAAATAAAACCAGTCAATAAGGGAGAAACAGACGTACATCTCAGAAACTCTTCTCTGCTCTGTGGGTCTGAGAATAAATAGACCGGAACATTAACTGTAGAAACAGAAATAAAATGGTTCAGTAATAAAACCCATAACATCAAACAATTTTTTGTACGTAGATCAGAAATGTGTTTAGGTCACGTGTCAGACTTCAGTCTCAAAGCACCAGAATGCAGGGTTTCTCGGCTCGAACACAAACTCATTCACATCAGCAGTTCATCTTCACGACTCGAATCAGACGAGTGTTAAAAACTCTAAACTGTCACAGAGCGAGTAAAGACGTCCATCGTGGTGTTTCTCCAGCAGGAACAGCTCCTCTTACCATGTGGAAGGAGTTTGTTGAACTCCTCACAGAATTCCTCGAGTCTCTTCTTCAGGTCTGAGAGAAAATTCCTCCATTCATCAAATGAGAGATGTTGAAGGTCAGTGATGCTGGATCTCTGAAAATTCGGTCTGTCCAATGGAGGAGACTGACGTCCAGACGCTAAATCCTACAGAAAGCAAATACATAATACAGGAGTAAATGGCATGCATGAAAAAAGAACAAAATACTCCTACAATTACAATTACTATACAGTACGGATAAATAGGTGTGTTTTGCAGTTTCAGTGCTACTTGATTTCATGATTTTGTAACGTGGCCATGTTTACATCCAGCAGTATATATCATAGAGTACCATACAGTAGGAAAAGTCATTCCTTGCTCTTTTGAATTTTATAAAAGGTGATTTAGAGAGTGTGTGAGAAACATCTTGTCTCTGTAGATCAGACAGTGAGTGTTACCTGGAGGATGTTGGGGTGATCATCTGTGTGTGAAAGTTCCTCCAGCTCAGTGACTCTCCTCTGAAGATCAGCGATCTCCTGCTCCAGTTGCTCCAGGAGTCGTTCAGCTCGACTCAGTTCAGCCTTCTCCTGAGCTCTGATCAGCTCCGTCACCTCCGAGCGCCTTTTCTCCATGGAGCTGATCATCTCAGTAAAGATTATCTCACTGTCCTCCACTGCTGTCTGTGTACTGAGCTGTTAGGAGACACACACAACAAACGGAGGTCCTTCTTAAAACTTAACCCTCATCCCGTCTCTTACTGGGCCTCTAAATGACTCGTTGTCCATGTTGTGTGTGTTTCTAGGAGCAGCTCTGTCTCTGCTCACTGCTCACCTTTATAGTGTTCACAGCCTGTTTCAGCTCCTGCACCTTCTTCTGCTTCTCATTGATACTCTGCTGGGATCTTCTCCGCTCCTCCTTTAACTCTCTCTGAGGACACGCAGATTTTATTTGGCTTATAAAGAATGAGGTTACATATTAAAGGCAGTTGAAGGGTTAAATTTCATTTGTGTTTTACAGAGTTGTGTTTGTGATGCTCTGTATAGTTAGTTTACCCTGCGTTTGTTTTTGCTACTTTATTACTTATTGTATTACAACATCAAAACTTAAGGACAACTTAGTATCAAAGACTTTTTATATGGTTATTGTATTTCATAATACTTTCAATAACTACTATATTGCTTATGTAAACTGGATAAAATAAATTGGTTTTATTATGAAGAATACTCTAGTTGGTTAGTATATGGAAAGTTGGCTAGCTTCATGACGCTGCTGTTGACCACTATACATTTGGGGAAGTGAAGTTTGGTGTGGTGTATTTGGAGTGGGAGGTTGTGCTAAAAAGTATTTTTAAAAATTGCTCTCTCTAAAATGTGAAGGATTTGAAATCCAGAGGAGTGTTCCCAGCCTGTTTCAGCTCCTGCACCTTCTTCTGCTTCTCCTGGATTCTCTGCTGGGATTTCATCTGCTCCTCCTTTAACTCTCTCTGAGGACAAGTTATTAATTTCATTAGATTATAAAATCTGAGAGGGTAAATATTAACAACTATAAGAAGATTAAAGTTCACTCAACTTTTACAACTAGTGTAATGTGTAAAATGGGTGTTGGCTGATCAAAAGTTCATTTCTGAATCTGTATGCTGGGCCAGAACAATTTTATTTACCACACTTATAACGACATCATATTCCTTTAATAAACCATTTCAAAAAGATTAATCTATTGAAATCCCAATTTTAATTCTTATACATAAAATTAATTCATTCTCACCTGTTTCTCAGAACTTTCTGCTTTACTTAATCCAGCATCGTGGCCTTTATGTTTATCCAACAGACAGAATGAACAGATAAATCTTTGATCAGTACGACAGTAGATCTCCATCGGTCTGTCATGTTCAGAGCAGATCTTCTCTGGTAGTTTTGTTGTGACTTCAACTAATGTGTGATTTTTTAAAGCGGGTCGTTCAAGATGAGGTTTCAGATGAGTTTCACAAAGAGAAGCATCACACATCAGACAGGACTTGACGGCTTTGTGTTTTCTCCCGGTGCAGAAATCACACTCCACATCTCCAGGTCCAGCGTAACAGTGAGCAGGAGAAGCAGCTTGGACTTCAGTCTTCTTTGGGGCAATGGTGGGCTTCTTCGTGTTCTTCTTCACTTTCTCCACCACTTCAGCCAGAGAAGCAGCTTGGACTTCAGTCTTCTTTGGGGCAATGGTGGGCTTCTCCTTCCTCTTCTTCTTCAGTTTCTCCACCACTTCATCCAGCATGTTGTTTCTGCGTAGAACAGGCCTCGGAGTGAACAAGTGTCTCTGCACTGAGGACAGCTGTAGACACCCATCTGTTCCTCCTGATCCCAGAAGCCATTAATACACACCATACAGTAACTGTGACCACAGGGGATCGCCACCGGATTCTTCAGGAGATCCAGACACACTGGACAGCTGAACTGGTCCTGATCTACTGAAATACTGGCCTCGGCCATTTTCCTGATCTCACACACTGAGCGAGAGAGTTGTTTGAAGTCTCATTCGCACCTAAATGAACTTTCGACTTCTGCGTTTGTTACTCTATAACAGAGAGAGTGAGAGTAGGCGGAGCTTCATAGAGAGACAGAGGACGGTGAAGCTACATAAAAGAGTGAAATGTGTGGGGATTCAACATTTACCCATCATGACTATTAGTGATTATAGTGTAATCCTGTGTGAATAGATTGTGTATAAATAAACAAATACTGTATATATGTGTTTGTTTATCAAACATGCACTAAACCTTCTCCTGGAGTGAAATGATTTTATTGTACAAGCGCCGACTTACGCCACTGGCGGAGTGGTGGATATAGTACAGAGGCCTTACTGGACACAGCAGGTGCATTCTCTCTTGTTCCGGTGTGAGGAACAGAGGAGAGCAAAAAGCCTGCAACACCACAGGCTGGGCAACAGATGTAGGCACTTTAGGAATATAATCTGGCCTAGGATACAGGAAGGCCTTGCCTAATCCAGGGGTAAAGTCAAGGCAGGAAGGGGCAACCGAGAGAGCTTGTAGACCTCCTACTCGATTGAGAGATGTCAGGGCCAGCAGCAGAGCTACCTTTAGAGTCAGAAGTTTCTCAGCTGACTCTAAGGGCTCAAATTGAGCACCTGACAGACCTTCCAGGACCACAGAAAGGTCCCAGGAAGGTATGTGTGGCCTGCAGATGGGCCTCAGCCTCCTGAAACCACGTATAAACCTCAAAGTTAGAGGAAGTTGCCCCACAGAGGCTCCATCAAAAGGGGTGTGGCTGGCCGAAATGGCAACCATGTAAACCCTGACTGTAGAAGGAGACCACCCCGCTGAGAAATGTCCTTGTAAGAACTCCAGGACTGTAGCTATTGCACAGTTCACTGGGTCCAGCTGGCGTTCCTCATACCACAAGACAAAAAGCCAACACTTGAGTGCATACAATATTTAAAAAAATCTTTATTTCGAGGTCAATGATGGAATAAAGTACATTATTTGAGCTTAATGAGGTAGGAGCCTCATAATAATTGTGCATCTTTTACAGTTTTAAGAAAGTTTTAATGATTTAAAGGTTTGTCACAGGAATTTTATCTGAAACTGATTAGACTTGTTCGATAATGATTTTCCCCTTCTCCGGAATTTTTATATATAAATATAAGACAAGAAAATGAGCATTTGCAATAATATTTGGGATGTATGCATATGCATTTGGGATCTGTGATTAAATTTAAATTTATATATATATATATATATATATATATATATATATATATATATATATATATATATATATATATATTATTTTTTTTACAAATCACACTTCAACATTGTTTATATTTTTGTTATAAATACCTTTTTGTTGTAAGATTCTTCAATGTTTTTCGGACAAAATTTGGGTCAAATCATTTTCCAATCATTTCCATTTTTTGTCCAAAAACCAGAAGTGCAGTTGTTGACCATTTTTAACAGAACTTTTCTGGAGGCGTCCCTCATAAATATAGGATAGTGATCATATAAAATACACTGAGTACATATTAAAGAACCCAAATCATTCCCAGTTTAATCATTTAATCCACTCAAATGATTTCATTACTTCAATGTTGAAGAAAACTCATTTGTATTGTTTTTGAATGAAAAAACCCCACAACTCTATACAACAGTGTTCATGATGACCCTAGGCTGAGTCTAAACCCAGCGTTTTAACCATTTAATGCATCCGTTTGTATCAACCTGTTACAGACCATTAAACACCACAGACTTATTATTTTGGATCACCCAACGTCACAACTGATTGAATACCCACCCAGAACCCGGCGTATAGAGGCTGAGTGAAGGTGGTGTGGACTCTGTGGAGGAGCCTCATCGTGTCAGAGACGCTGTAGAAGGACAGAGTTCCTGCACTGTGATCCACATACACTCCTATTCTGGAGAATGATGGAACTCTGAGATCGGTCTTAATGTTGTAGTGATAGAAGATGAGAGAAGAAGAAGAACACCACAGACTCCAGGACTGATTGTTGCGTCCAAAGAGACACTCGTCACCCCGTCCTTTCCTTCCGATCCCTTTATATGAGACCGATATGGACACACCATCTCCGCTCCACTCCACCTCCCAGTAACAGCGTCCACACACACTCTCCTTACTCAACACCTGAGCGAAGCATTCAAAGCTTTCTGGATGATCAAAGAACGTCATCCTTCTCTCGCTGTATCTCACCGCTCTGTCGTTCTTAGACAGTCTGAGGCGACGATATGCCGTGTTTGGATCCAGAGTCAGATAACGGAAATCTAAAATTAAAACGAGAAAATCAAGCTGAACAATGTGAACAGAATAAGCTTTTCTTTGTTTTTTAAAGGAGAAGACACATCAGTCAGTATTGAGTGTGTGTGTTTGTGTGTGTTCGGATGTACATTTCAGAAAATCTTCTCTGCCTTCTGGCTCCGGTGCTGAAATCGCCTGCTGAACCGCTGCAGCTGTGGAGAGAAAAATGGAAATGAAGTCAAAAGCAACATCAGGCTGTAAAAGTTTAGGGTGATCGTTAATTCATTTTAAATTAGTATTTTAGATAAAATGGCTTTGGCCAGAGCAAACTGTCTACAAAAGTAATTTAGGAATAAATAAACATCTGAGCTAGTAAGAATGCCAATTTATTACAGCTCAAGTAATCAAGTTTATTTATTTGTCGCTGAGCGATTAAAGACGTCCATCGTGGTGTTTCTCCAGCAGGAACAGCTCCTCTTACCATGTGGAAGGAGTTTGTTGAATTCCTCCTCACAGAATTCCTCGATTCTCTTCTTCAGGTCCGAGAGAGAATTCCTCACTCCATCAAATGAGAGATGTTGATTGACAGTGATGCTGGAGGTCTGAAACTCTGCTCTGTCTAATGGAGGAGACCGACGTCCAGACGCGAAAGTCTAGAAAATGTCATTTACATGTAAAGATAAACAGCGTGAATAAAGTGCTCATGTAATTATCATTATTCTAACCTGAATAGGAACATCTCTACCCCCAGCTCATTCATTATCATATCAACCAATCACGTGGCAGCATCACAATGTAAAACTCATGCAGATACAGGTCAAGAGCTCCAGTTAATCTTTTACATCAAACATCACAATGGGGAAAAACTATATAAAGGTGATTTTAAGTGAAGCTAAAAACCCATAATGAACTATAAACTCACCTGATCTTAGAATAATATCAGATCAAATTACACCAAAGACAGACTGGTGACATTTATTGTTGCTTTAAGGAGAGGTGTTTTAGAGAGTGTGTGAGGAACATCTGTCTCTGTAGATCAGACAGTGAGTGTTACCTGGAGGAAGTGGAGGTGATCATCTGTGTGTGAAAGCTGCTCCAGCTCAGTGACTCTCCTCTGAAGATCAGCGATCTCCTGCTCCAGTTGCTCCAGGAGTCGTTCAGCTCGACTCAGTTCAGCCTTCTCCTGAGCTCTGATCATCTCCGTCACCTCTAAGTACATTTTCTCCATGGAGCTGATCATCTCAGTAAAGATCATCGCATTGTCCTCCACTGCTGTCTGCGTTCGGAACTGTTTGCAGACACACAAAAGATGAAGGTTCATTTAAAGCCATTATTTCCATCTCTTACTGGGCCTCTAAATGACTCGTTGTCCATGTTGTGTGTGTTTCTAGGAGCAGCTCTGTCTCTGCTCACTGCTCACCTTTATAGTGTTCACAGCCTGTTTCAGCTCCTGCACCTTCTTCTGCTTCTCCTGGATTCTCTGCTGGGATTTCATCTGCTCCTTCTTTAACTCTCTCTGAGGAGACATCATTAATATTCGTGAGATTATAAATTATAAGTTGGAAGGTGCATATTTATGGCAGTTAATGGTGCATTAGGTAAAAAGTCATTTTTTTCTTTCAGAGCTCCGCCCCTAGGATCTATGGTAGCCCACAGAGTGTCTGTAAAATGACTGACAGAAAGTGCATTACAAAGAGCAATTACTTCTCACCTGTTTCTCGGCTCTTCTGCTGTGACTGTGACGGTGTCGTGTCCTTTGTGATTATCCATCGTACACAAGTAACAGATGTAGGTCTGATCAGTACGACAGTAGATCTCCATCATTTTATCATGTTCAGAGCAGATCTTCTCTTGTAGTTTTGCTGAGGCTTCGATTAACGTGTGTTTTTTCAAACCAGGAACCTCCAGATGAGGTTTCAGATGAGTTTCACAGTAAGAAGCCAGACACACCAGACAAGACTTGACGGCTTTGTGTTTTCTCCCGATGCAGAAATCACACTCCACATCTCCAGGTCCAGCGTAACAGTGAGTAGGAAAAGCAGCTTGGATTTCAGTCTTCTTCAGTTTCTCCACCACTTCATCCAGCATGTTGTTTCTGCGTAGAACAGGCCTTGGAGTGAAAGTGTCTCTGCACTGAGGACAGCTGTAGACGCCCTTCTGGTCCTCCTGATCCCAGCAGCCATTAATACACACCTTACAGAAACTGTGACCACAGAGGATCGTCACCGGATCTTTCAGGAGATCCAGACACACTGGACAGATAAACTGGTCCTGATCTACTGAAATACTGGCCTCGGCCATTTTCTTCAGACACAGAGTAAGACAGAGGAGTACGCGGAAACCAATTTAGATTTCGGTGAATAAACTTTCATTTTCTACGGTTATAGTGTGACAGAGAAAGTGGGTGGAGCTATAAAGTATGAGGATGTTTTGCTAATATTTGTTAATGGCTATGCATCTATGACTCTAGTTAAATTGACTTTGGTCATGCAGGTGTTTGGAATTTTTATTGCTCTCAGACCGAACAGGTAGATTTGGGGGACTGGCGACTTTACTCTGGTTATAATTGTAAAATTCAGAACTCTGTAACTTCCATCTAACCCAACTTTCATTTATACCAGATCACTGTTTCAGTGTTTCACAGACAATCTGAATTCCAGACCAAGGTGTGTTAGACTAGGACTCAAATTAAAGTAAGAAGAAGGACAGCATTCCAGTAATTTCTGAACAGAAACCTCCTCAGCATTTTCATACATTTTATATTCAGGTCATATGCTTTATTTCATCAACTGTAAGCCCTAAAAAGAAAATACTTTTTCTCCACTGATTCCTTCGGAGTTCAAGAACCATCGTGCGCAACCCAATAAGATTTCGAACTAATTCGCATAATATGCAAAAAATCTGGGTTACGCATGTTCTCTGAGAAGGGAAAGAGACATTGCGTTTAGCATAACTCTATGTGGGGGAGCGCTTCTCGCACACGACCGGCATCTGAAGCTTGTGTAACATCATGCCTATTTAAAGGCCTGCCATGTTCAGGTGACGTGGCAATCGTGCCATTAGCCTCTATTATCTGAAGCAAAGACGCAATTCACAGGACTACCCTGGTATGACAAATCTATGCAACGTCTTGTTCCCTTCTACGGGAACAGGGTTACATGCGTAACCCAGATGTTCCATTTCAAAAGGAACTCCATGTTGCGTTTAGCATAACAGTATGGGAACGGGAATACCCACTCCGTCATACCGAGTGTACGGCCTGTTCAAAAAGACCCAAGCCCGAGGGTCACTGCAAGACACTCGAGCCCGGGGTGGAATGAATACCCAGGCTGTAATAACGAATGAATGTGTGTGGCAGAGACTATCCTGGAGCAGCTCACACATCCTGTAAGGATACCCCATTGGACAAAGCCTTCGCGGAGGCAACCGCCCTAGTATAATGAGCTCGAATGCCCAGAGGTGTAGTGAAACCACGCACCTCATAACACCACAGGCTGGGCAGCTGATGTACTGTAGGCACTTTAGGAATATAATCTGGCCTAGGATACAGGAAGGCCTTGGATAATCCAGGTGTAAAGTCAAGGCAGGAAGGGGCAACAAATAGAGCTTATTGATCTCCTACTTGCTTGAGAGATGGCAGGGCCAGCAGAAGAGCTACCTTTAGAGTCAGAAGCTTCTCAGAAGCTGAATCTAAGGGCTCAAATGGGACACCTGACAGACCTTCCAGTACCACAAAAAAGTCCCAGGAAGATATGCATGGCCTGCAGTTGGGCCTCAGCCTCCTGACACCACGCATAAACCTCGAAGTTAGAGGATGTTGCCCCACAGAGGTTCCATCAACAGGGGCGTGGCTGGACGAAATGGTGGCCACGTAACCCTGATTGTAGAAGGACCCCACCCCGCTGAGAAACGTCCATGTAAGAACTCCAGGACTGTAGTTATTGCACAGTTCACTGGGTCTTCCTCGTGGATGGTGCTCTAGGGTTCAACATGGTCTCTAGAACCTCAGTTGGGAGACCAGAATCTATGAGCTGGTACCCCTCAGGGGCCAGACCCACAGTTTCCATAGTTCTGGCCGAGGGTGATAAATCAGCTCTCTGGCTTGAGATAGTAGATCGACTCTAAGGGCTCAAATGGGGACCTGACAGACCTTCCAGGACCACAGAAAGGTCCCAGGAAGGTATGCGCGGCCTGCAGATGACAGAACCCATGGAGACAAATTTGGGAATAGTTTCCACGCTGCCAGATGCTCTTTTAATAACGTTAACTATTCCACATTCTATTGGTGGGAAAGCATCAGATTCGTTTTCGTTGCCCTGTCACAGATCGCTGACCAGACAGCACTGAAAACTTGGCTAGGAGAGGCCGTACAGTAGCACAGGGGGCTAACAACCTCATGTCCCCTGATACCTCTCTCCACGGCCCCGCAGGACCGCTCTTCTTTGTCTGCATGGCCTTTATGACCATTCTCAGATCAGGCCTGGTAGCAGGCCACGACTGTGGCTGCCCAGTTCTCTTGGCTGTCTGCGGGGGTTGGTGGGCTGCCATACTCACTTCTGTGTCTCCCTCGCACTAGTGTTGGCCCAGGCTCCACTCGTGGATGCCCAGGTGAACTAGACACATCAGGGAAGGAACTGGCTTTCTTTGAATGCCGCCGTATGTCGAGCTCACTCAGCAGGTCTGCTTGGTAGGCCTGCAACACTTTCATTGTCTTCAGTGACCCACAAGCAAGACTACTACCGCATAGGCTTGCCCACCAATGCCACGGTGGCCTTATACGGTGGCTTGGATGGCAAAGCCGGCCCCCCTAATTACCTGCTGTCGATCGAGAGAGCTAGCTCGCAAGTGCTTCTTCCATCCTCCACCTTCAGCATAGCTAAATAGCCATGCTGTTCGTTCCCCACAATAGCCGAATAATCCAACATCGTGGGGTTATAAATACAGCTTATGCATGGTTTTCCCCCAGAAACCTGATATTTTGTCATGCACTTCTGTGAGGGATTCACTTTCACTGGGGAGAAAAAAGGCTCGTCCAGCCTTAGTGTCAGCCTTCACTCAGCTCTTTATATACTGCTCTCAGTTTTTAGCACATCCTTCTGGCTCCTCGGAGTCAGAGAGGAATTACTGCTATTATTTTGTGTGTTTTTTAATTATTATTTATATTTATTTATTTACATTTTTTTTGGCTTCACATAGCGGAAGGAGGAGCGGAAGGAGTTAATCTGTAAGTGGACTTTTGACGATGACCTGACCAACTTAAAAAACATGGCTGCCACCAGCCGATCAGATTTCGGCACCTTTTGATTTAGATTTTAACTTTTGATGTGCGAAAAACTGACACATTTTATAGTCGTGTCCTTACTTCTATTTTCAAATTAACTCCAGACAAGTTAACACAGTAAATCAAGTAAATGTGATTTAATGCTTAAGATTACACACTTTATATTTTGCTTTGAATGCTGCTTGGGAAGAGGGGCAGCTCACCCACCTTACTAGATACTTGTGTACAGAGACTAAAAGCATTGGAGATCCTTTCACCACTCAGTCTTCCAGGAGCCTATCTTAGGGAGCTTGGGACACGTGGCGTGGGACACCCTGGCACACACCCATTCATACACTACAGACAGTTTGGACACGCCAATCAGCCTACAATGCATGTCTTTGGACTGGGGGAGGAAACCGGAGTACCCGGAGGAAACCCATGGCACACGGGAAGAACATATAAACTCCACACACACACACACACACAGGGAGGACCCAAGAACTGAACCCACGCCCTGAAAGTGTCCGTATCCTTCCATGCGGGGGTCATTTTGTCATTTAGACACACATTTGGTATATGGTAAAATTTGGTAAAAAAAAAATGTTTGTAACGTTTTGTCCATTTAATTGTGTAGTGTGAAAACAATCGATTTAACCCGACAGACGGACCGACACGTGTAGCGTCCTAAAAGTCGCTTCATTCATACCGACTGACGTTACAAACCGTACACAGACACGTGCAATTACAATTCTATTTATTTACAAAACATTGTTTAGTGGTTATTTCTGGATAACAGCAGTCACTTTTTTTTTTAATCATATTCACAGTATAAAAGAGTACAATAGTACAAAAAAAAAAGAAAATCACCTGATTCATTTGAAATGTCAACTTTACGTCATTTATCAACAAAAAACAATCGCGAACGATCAAAATTCCACTGGCAAATTCCAGGACAGGACCGATCTGCAGAGTGGAACAGGACCGGTTTTATTTGGACCGCTTCTCCCAGTGTCAGTGTTTTTAGTTCCTACTGAGAGCAGCGTGTGAACCACAGACAGAAGTCCAGACAGGACTGAACCGCTATTAGACCCCTCACGCAAAGGGATTGGATTCTGATTCAGTACGTGTTAGTAGTTAAAAGCATCAGACAAATGAATAAATGAGTTAGGGTTAGAGCTGAGTTAGTATTATTATTATTATTATTATTAATATTAGCATATCTCGAGGATAATACATGCACTATGTTTACGATCCTGCGTTCACGCTCGCAACTGATGAGTTCTCGGGCTTCACTTACGTTACGTAGAAACAGTCATCGATTCGTATTGAATTACCGAATGCGTAAGGAAAACGACGAGGCATCGGATTATTGCTTATTAAACGCGATCCGTCACAATGGTCTTATCGTGTCAGTTAAAACTGGGATCGAAATCAACGGGGTTACATATAAAAAAAAACAAAAAAACAATCAAAACTTGTTAAACAAAAACTCGTTTTCACGAATCAGAAACCACAGATCGGGTAAAATCAAGTGCTTTCAGGTAGAACGTGACGTTTAACGTGTTTACGTGAGAGATACTCTACTTTCAGTCCAACTTTCTATCAGGTACATGTATAAGAAAGATTCCGACTCGCTGCAGTTCGGAATATAACGTTTTACGCCAGTGGATGGCAAACTAAAACCTTTTTTTTTCCGTCCGAATTCCACGGAAGGACGATGCGGCGGTCTGGAACTGAACTGATCGAAGAGAAGGGGGAAAAAAACAAAACAACTGATGTGGGCTTGTTGAGCTTTACTTAATATTCCCTAATTAAATAGTAAGAGTCAAATATTAGCATGCGGAACTTTACGTAAATATTTACAACTGATCTTTATATATATTTTTTTGAATCATTACATCAGGTCTGTATTTTCAGGCTAATCATCGCGAATGCGTGTAGCTGTTGTGTGCTAGTTAGTTAGCTCGCACGTAGAGTGTCCCAACAACACCCGAGAACGAGGTGGCCGCCAGTCCGTTTGTGAACTCGAACGATGAACGAGGGATTTGTGGAACTTTTTCCTTTCGCAGAATTGCACGAGAGAAAACGGCGGCAATTACCGTTAGCTTCATAAGCGTTCAGAGTGATGGGAAAAAAAAAAAGCGCCATGTGTCCGTTCCTAATCTATTTTACAGCGTGTTTACGTTGGCTAGCCGACATCGATCGGCGCTAACCCATTCCGCTTTATATACGGAGTGTTTACGTTTGCGTTCGTGACACGAGACATCAACCGTTCGCTCTTTTCCAACAACGGCATGTCTCCGAGCATTTTAATCCTCTCGCGCCCCAACGATTTCTTCAAGAACAACGTCATACTTTCGATCCCTTTTACAGTTTTTAACGTTGAACGAGTCGGTTCCTGTCATCACTTTCGTCACAGCAGCTCAACAGGCTGTTACTATGGAAACGCTAATGGGTAAAAAGAGCGCGTTCATATAAACCTGCGCTGCTGCCCGAGCTCTGGGAAACGAATCGACACCTTCTGACCAATCAGAACGCGAGAAAGTCTTTAAGGTGGACCTCGGCAGCTTATCACGGCGCAGAAACGCTTATCACGAATAAATATTTAACGACCCCCTCACTTTAAAAAAAAAACAAAAACCCAACAGTATTCATTAATGAATATTTTTACGATGTCGTAGCGTGTTAATCGTGTTTATTAACCGCGTTAATAAAGTGTCAGCTCAAAAGTTGAAAAGAATTCGAAGTAAAACAGGTGCGCTGTTCGGAAACGCCCACTTTATGTGTCTTTCTATTTAAAACGAACAAACACGCACGGACGTTTTTAAAGGTTTTAAAGATATCGCGATGTAGAAACGTTTTGTTTTGGCCGTATGTTTCCTCCCGTGCTACAGGACCGCTAAAGCTACGCTGTCAGTCTGATGATTTCTTACATCTATACATGTGCAAAAAACAACCAACAACAACAACAACAACAACAACTAATATTCAGTCATGCGTTTAAAAAAAAAAAAAGATCATACGATCGTTTCTCCCGTCAGCGTCTCGTCTCGTCGCTTCGACACGCTCGTGCGAGTTTCTGCGCGGAAGTGTTCGCTGATCCGTCGCGTTTACGTTAAAGCGCAAATCTCTCATTAAAAAAAGAATAAAACATTGAATCATATTCCCGGGCCGACGTTCTACGCTGACGCGGCAAAAAGCAGACCCGGTCTCGTGCGGCCTGCGGAAGACGATCGGAAACCGCGAGAGTGGAAGAAGGAGAAACTTCCCCTTTAATATCGCGCTCGTCCTGTGATTGGTCGGTCGCTTGGTCGTGGGCCGGACGTTAGAGCTGGACCGACTTGATGACCCACTCGGCTGTGGGGTTGAGCTCCAGGAGGGCCTTCATGTACGTCTCCTCGTCCAGACAGCGCTCCTCTGTACACACACACACACGGCAGGATAAACGAGACGTTCCAGTTGAATTAATTTGTGCTCTGCTCTAAACTTTGAGAAAAGTGTTGTGTCCTGAAAGAGTCAAACAAATGGAGTGTGTGTGTGTGTGTGTGTGTGTATTACTCACTGATGTTCCCTCCGATCTCGTATAGATACAGATCCTCTCTCTTCACAAGCACTGAGCTGAAACACACACACACACACACACACACTTTACAGATAAAGCTCTCTGCTTCACGTATTCTGAGCATGTGTACGTAATATGATGGATCATGGTGCACCATGGGGTGTGTGTGTGTGTGTGTGTGTGTGTGTGTGTGTGTTTATACCTCTCCTGGCTGAGGAAGCGCGTGAGGATGTCTGACGCTCGGAGCTCTTCAGTCAGCTCCATCGCCATGGAGACTTTTGAGAATTGCGGAGCCTGGACCCTGATGAAGCCGGCGTCCACCTCACACACACACACACACACACACGCAGAGTTTATAGAAGTTTTGCTCATTGCCAATAATCAGTGCATCATTCAGGAGACTCCCTCGGTAGCATTAACGTTTCTGAATGAGACGCTGCAGAGAAAACAAGTACAGCTAAACACTCCGTCGTGTTCTTAACCTGATCTCATGATAATATTGTACGTTATAGTGAGACCTAATGTCGGAATAATTTCAGTAGAGGCCGACATGCCTTTAACAAAGCTGTAGATGTGGTGTAAGAGGAATAAAACGCTAGAAAATTACTGTAGATTATAATCTTTCTTTTCAGAAATGATTGTTGTTTTATATGCGCTACCCCTAAATGTCCACTAGAGGCCGCAGTATGCTACATGATACAGGATACACGCTGACGGGACTGACACGGCACTACATGGTCATGAGGTAAAATAATGTCAGATTCATCAAAAGCAACATTTTATCAGCATATTCAATAAAGAAATAAGTGTTTTATTCCTTTTTTTTACAGTTTTAAAATTCTATTCTTCTTTATTTATTAGAGGGAAAGGAACGTCATGTTTTCTTTTCCTTTTATAGTTACGTATTTGTGTAACGTCCGTCAAAACCAGCTGAAAGAACAAATGTTAAAAAAACAACGCCTCTTACGAGAAGTTTCAGCTTTTACGTCCCGACTTGTTACAAAGCGCTGACGCTGGAGACTCCTTCCTTAAACGTTAAACAAACGTCGCCTGTCTCACCTCTGTGTTCTTCTCCGCTTTCTCGCTGTTCCTCTCGCGGTCGTAGGTCATTTTCTTCAGCAGTTTCTTTACCGCCTTATCTCGGTTCGTCTTCCTCTCCGCGTTCTGCTTCCGCACCTGGTTCATCACGAACTTCGGGATCTGGACCGGGAAACAAGAGGCCTTGCCTTATTAACAAGGGGATTACACACAGACGCCGGATGTTGAATTTGAAGGATCGGATACAAGTACGGAAAGTCGTGCGTACGGTCCAGAGCAGGTCCTGGTATCGTACGAGCAGCCTGACGATGCTAGCCATGCCCGTTGCCATGGCGAACTCCTGCTGCTCGGTGATTTTGCTCCGGAAGCCTTTAAACATGAAGATGTTGGGCGCCATCACCATGGAAACGTTGTTCAGCGTCATCTTGTTGCGCTCCTTGTGGTCGATGACTCGCTGGAGGAACTCCAACAGCGCCTAAGGGGTTACGGGTCAGAACTTCGTTTTAATCTGGCTCAGCGCAGTGTGTGTGTGTGTGTGTGTGTGTGTTTGTGTGAACACTGAACAGCGTAAGTGAAGTGAATTACCTTGAGCGTGTCTCTGCTGGACGCCGGCAGAAGAAGCACGAGCAGATTGAGAGCCTGCAGCTGTTGCTTCTTCGTCGGGAATTCTACAGATACACACACACACACACACACACACACACACACACACACACACACACATATATATATCACATTTACAGACAAGTTTTGGTGAGAGGGTGTCGTGACTGAGGTGACAGCGCTGTAGGCATTGTTCAGATGTTAATTTTTCATATCACAATCGCCGCCTGTACTTTCATCCCAACGTACAATGTTATCACCCTATTGTAGCTACATGTTTACCTTTGGCTGTTCCCACTGGAGAGCATTTTAACCTCAAAATGAACCTGAGCTCGCTCGGGATTCGCTTTCCATTTCTAGTTCGCTAGCTACTACGCTGGATGATTGTGCATACGGGTGTGTGTGTGTGTGTGTGTGAATATGAACTCACTAAGCACAGAGAAGAACGCACTGAAGTACTCCACGGTCAGAAGAGGATGAGGAAGCTCTCTGATGAAGAGCTTGAGCACGCTCGCCGCGTCGTGCTGCTTGAGAGACTCCCAGGAAAACAAGCCGTCATAGAACTTCAGTTCTAGCTCCTGACACACAGCCTGCATAAACACACACACACACACACACACACAATTCACATTAGCGTTTGTGATAAACAAATCAACCACACCCTGGTCTTTCTGTACATCGTTTGCATTTCGCAGCTAGACTTTGTTCTCACGCGCGGTTCCCGAAAGTCTACACGCTTCATCGACACGCTCGGACCGCTGGCGTTTTTCTGTTTAAAAAACGATTACCATGACTTCACATTTACATCGACCGGGAAAACGGTGTAAACACACGAATAAGCTAATGCTGACGCTGCTGATGTTTTACTCGAAAAGGTTCATAAAGCAAGAAGAGTGAAATTTTAAAAAAAAAAAAAAAAAAATAATTCATATTCACTTTAGATTCTTTACTATTTACATTAACATAATAATTCTTACACCCTTTACTGTTCACACTCACAATAATCCACATTCACTTATGCTCTATTGTTCAATTGAAAGTAATCCCCATTCACTTAGACCTGTTACTGTTTACACTCAAAAAAAAAAAAATTATTTTTTTTTTTTTTTTTTTTTTATCTATCTACTGAATAAGAAAGTATAAAATATCACTCCTTATTTCTCTCTCACCTTCACTCTGGTGGCTGCTCCAGGGACCCGCAGAATCCCCTCAGTGTCCAGCCCCTCTTCTTCTATGTGGGAAATGATCTACAAAAAAAAAAAATCATCATTTTATTTCCCTTCTTAAAAAGACTGCCAGAATAAAGCACGTCTTTGTGTTCTGCTAATAACTAGTATTAAAGTATATTAGAATATTCAACACATGTTTGATAATCTAATACTCGAGATGCATGAGAATACATGAGAGGAGCTCATGAGGCGCTAGTGACATTGTTGTAAACACCGTATATTAGATCATCGACATGGTACGGAAATGAACTTAAATTCGATAAGTGTGAACATGAACGTGAACACGTGAGTGCTTTTGGGACTGGTAATCGTTTTTTATGTTCGTACCCGCTGCATTATGATTGGCACGCGGGTACCGGGCATCATCTTCTGGTCCTGCTCTAACAGCGTTGTCAGAGGAACCCCGAACAATCCCGACTCTGCAAAAACACAGCCATAAAGATTACAGGAGAAAATGTTTATTAAGCCCAATAAAACCAATTACAGCTATAAACGTCTATTATAAACTGAACAGTCTGACGCATGCACTAAAGCTTTTCTACCCAGGACTGACCTTTGACCTTTATCTTGAGAGGTTTGTGGGTCTTGAGGTCGATGCCAGCCGTGTCGAACAAAGCGCTCACCTCGATCAGGACGAGCCGGTGGACTTTCTTCATGTCGGCCGGGGAGAGATTGCCTACTTTAGTCATTCCTGTCTTATCTCTCACTACCCTGAAATCCTACGCGAGGGGGAGGGGGGATAGATAGAGAGAGAGAGAGAAAGAGAGAGTGAGAGTGAGAGAGAGAGTGAGAGAGAGAATAATAAATAGTGTTCAGAGGACGGAGGGTTATTGCTTTATTCGGTGCAGTTGCGCAGGTTGACCAGCAGGTGCCAGCAGAAATCATTCTAAACCACATTAACAGTGTTCTCTCCTCTCTGTTCATGATGCTGATCGTTATGTGAAGTTTTTATAAACTCTGTCAGACTCTGAATTCCATATCTATTATCGTCGCTTCCCTAAACACACACACACACACACACACACACAGAAACCCAGCAGCTGTTGCTCCTTTGATTTACCAACACACTCATAAAGTGTTTATTTAATAACCTCATTCTGCAAGGGCAAAGGTCACCTCAGCAAAACACACACATTCCTTTATATGTAACGACCAATCAGAATGAGCCGCTGTGTGACCGCACACTCTGTAAACTTTGCTCTCACAAACACACACACGCGATAAATCTGTGCAGGTGTTAATGTTTGACACTCCTCACTCACAGGTAGCCTGTCGTCAGCCTCGTCGACAGGCGGCGTGACCTTTGATCCCTCCTTGTAGGTAAGCGCCTGCTCCGAGAACGACACTTCTTGGTTGATGTCCGTCTCTGTGTCGGCCACGCCCTCGCCGTTTCCTACGGCCATGCCCAAACCTGTGAAAAAGATGTGTGTTAGTGTGAGAAAGTAGCTCCCTAATGTTTAAACAAATTAGCTCATTTGTAATTGGTCGAACTGCGTTAACAATGTAGCGCTAATAAAAAAAGGAAAGAAGGGAGAGCGACTGAGGAAGGAAAAGACGGAGAGAAAGTATAAAAATAGTTTACGCCTATCAAAATCATCTAGCTGGTTGTTTCTGGCCTGGAAACATCAGTAATAATAAAACTTTCTTACTTTATTTCACTAGCTAACAAGCTAGTTAGATCGTTACCATGCTAATATTTCAAAATATATAACATTTGCTATGTGAATTTTGAGTTACTTTATTTCGCTAGCTAGTAAGCTGTTTAGCTAATCAGTACACTAAGACCTCCGAGACATAATATTTGCGTTTTAACGAAGCTTTGCTAATTTAGTTACATTTACATTTATTCACTTAGCAGACGCTTTTATCCAAAGCGACTTACAAATAAGCAAAGCGAAATATCAAGCAGGGAACAATACAAGTGGTGCTACTATACAAGATCCATTAATTGAGTTCCAAAAGAAGCAAAGTGCACAGAGTAGAGGTCTAAGTGCGTTGTGTGTGAGTTTTTTTTTTTTTTTTTCTTCTAGGAGATGGTTAGGTGTTCACGGAAGAGGTGGGTCTTTAGCTGTTTTTTGAAGATAGTGAGAGATTCTGCAGTCCGGATTGAGATCGGAAGAGCATTCCACCACTGGGGAACAGTAAGCGTGAAGGTTCTGGAAAGGGACTTTACGCCTCGCTGAGTGGGAACTACTAAACGTCGGTCGCTAGTCGATCGCAGATTGCGAGAGGGAATGTATGCCTTCAGGAGAGAGTTGAGGTAGGAGGGTGCTGTTCCTGACAAGGTCTTGTAGGTGAGCATCAAGGCCTTGAACTTGATGCGGGCAGCTACAGGAAGCCAGTGGAGGGAGATGAAGAGGGGTGTGACATGAGTTGTCTTGGGCTGGTTGAAGACGAGATGCACTGCAGCATTCTGAATCAGCTGAAGGGGATTGATGGAGCTGGCTGGGAGGCCTGAAAGCAGTGAGTTGCAGTAGTCCAGTTTAGAGATGACAAGAGTCTGGACTAGTATCTGTGTAGCCTGTTTGGTGAGGAATGGTCGGATTTTCTTGATGTTGTAGTTAATTAGCACACTACTATTTCAAAGATATACCACATGCTGCAGTTTAATCGATGGTTGTTGTTTTATTTCGATAGCCACTAAGCTAGTTAGCTAATTAGCATGCTAATGTGTCAAACATATGCAACGTAACATGTGCTACGTATTTTCTACGTGCGTTTTGAGGATCTTTGTTCATTTCATTAGCTAGCTACTTAGCTAATTATTATGACAGGTGTGATGACGCAGTACGACTAAATGATCGAGTTAAACCTTCCTCTCGTGAGGTGATTTTTATATCATTGTAAACACATTCCTTGATTATGTAGCTGATTGTAGATTATTAGCCAACCTCTGTTGTTTATCTGGTGCATTTCTGTTTTCCCTGTATCACGCACACCGTGTGTGTGTGTGTGTGTGTGTGTGGTGTGTGTGTGAGAGTGTGTGTGGTGTGTAAAAACGTCACTATTAACTATTGAGACTCACGAACGTACCAGATGTCGTTTCCTCTTCCTTTTTTGTGTTTTCACTTCCTCCACTGGACTTGGACTCGTCATCCTAGAAAAAAAAAAAGGCAAAAAGTTCAGAGATATTTAATTCAACGTTCGAAAATGTCTTTATATCTGCTGCAGCCTGTAATTATCTTATGTCCACCAACATCTCAGGATGATGACCTTTGACCTGCTGTACTCTGACCTTGGTGTCCTGGGGTTTGAAGATGTCCCTGACGTCGGGGACGCTGTGGGGTTTGTTGCGTTTGCGGAGCGTCTCCAGGCGCTTGTGCACGGCGGCGGCTTGCGTGCGCGTCAGGGTGGACAGCAGGACCTTGCCGTCGTCGTCGTCCGACGCCGACTCGTCGAACAGCGTCGCGAGACCCGCCTCCGTCAGCCACGCCTCTTCCTGCTCGCCCTCTAACAGCACATGAAACAAGGGGTGCGTCTCAATCAGATCCCTAGGTGGTGAATCAGTATATGGGGTACAGGTAAGGACCCCGGCTCACTACGCACTAGGACACTCGATGTCCGGCGACACGACTACGTTCTCAGGCAGGACGATAAACATCATCAAACGCTTACAACTCGGATTAGAGAAGGATTTAGAGAAGGATATCGTTGAGGGGTTTTTTCATTGTGTGAACACAGATCTGTATAAAGCTGTGGGATTAAACCCCTGCATCTTGTTAAAGCATTACAAAGAAAAGCAGGACAGCGAGGAGTGTTCTCGTGTTCTACACCGCAGCGTATATTCTCACGTGTAGTAAAACTATTTCCATTGTTGTTGTACTTCACCTACTCCACCACTAGAGCGCTAATCTGGACTAATCCCGACTAATGCGCCTTTAACGACGTTGTGTCAGTGTGTACTGGATTAGAAAAAAGTTAAATCGACGGCACCTCGGCGACGATTCTACACACAGCGCTTTTTTTTTTTTTTTTTTAACATTTAATCACAGCAAGGGTGTTAAAACGGAGATTATAACGGGATCCGTCTCCCTTTTCCTGCTGTAAGGAAGTCACAGCTTCCACTTCCTGTCGAGATGCACAATGCGTGCTTATTTCGCATTTCCCGTCCTGTGAGGCTCGTGTACGGCCATTTCCTCTTCTTTATGACTATTATTTTTAACTCTGTGCAAAAACAATTCCACATTAACGGTAGGTCGTTATCCTTACTGTAAATGTAAACACACACGCACACACACAGAGGAAACACAGGATGTTACCAAGCCGATTATTTTCCATGTGTTTTATTCCTCTTACTCCACAGCGATTATGAAACACGATTTTTTTAAAAACGTATTACATGACGGAGTCATACTTTTTATCCATTTATAGTTACATATAATGTTACAAAACGTCTTTCACGTCAGATGTCGAGCGATCAGGTCACCATCGAGCTCTTTTATATATTTGAAAAGTCGGCTGTTAACCATTAAAACCATTAGCAAATGGTTCTCGTGACGTAGTAGGACGTAGGCCCTTTACGGTATCCACTAGACATGACATAACACGTCACCAATAGGAGGCAACAAATTACCAGTAGAGAACCACAGGGACCATTACAGTTCCCATTAAAACCATTAGCAAATTACGTAATAGGACGTATTAAGGACGTTGGTCCTTAATGGTATCCATTAGACATAACATGTCACCAATAGAAGACGAGAAATTATCAGTAGAGTCCCACAGGGACGGTTACAGTTTCCATTAAAACCAATACACTTCCCATTATAACTAATAAAACCATTAAAGGTTTCTAAAGGTTTTTAAAAAAAAAGTTTTTTAAGGTTTGGATCTTAAACACTGAGATTTTTGGTGAAATCCGAATGCACGCTCACCGTCGGCTACTTTGAGCTGCACCTCGTCCTGAGGCTCGGCGTCTCCGCCTCCGCTGTGCTGGATGATCTCCATCTCCTTCCAGTAGTCGTCCATGGCCAACTCGTCCAGCGAGTCCTGAGAGGCGCAGCGCTGGTACGGCCGTTTGGGGCCCGCGGTCACCGCTCGCGTCCGCTGCGCATTACACTGAGCCGGCTTTCGACTGCGGGACGGAGGGAGACGGGAGGACGGTGAGGACAGGGACACGGCAGTAAAGCTGTCACGAAGACGTTTAAATGAAGAGTGAGAATGAAAGAGAAGGAGGAGGTGGAGTCACGACCCCGTCGGGTCAAAAGGCGTGTCCGAAACAGAGATAAAAACAAAAACAAAAACATGAGGCAGGAAAGAATCACGACGTGTCTGAAACGAGTTTGAGTTTAGGGGCGTCACCATGTTCTGCTCACAATAATGAAGTGGTGTTTATGTTGATTAATCGGTGTTTTGACTAAGAAATTATCAAATTTATTATTAATATTAATATTATTATTAAATTTGATTAAAAACAACAACAACAACCCATGTGAGTCACTTCCATCTGACCTAAAAGCTTCAGCTTCTTTTGTTTCCTCTGCATTGTTCTGACTCCTTAATCCTGCAGTCGTAAAGCTAGGAAGTGTGTGCGTGTGTGTGTGTGTTCAGGTGTACACACACACACACACACACACACACACACGAAGAGAGCAGTGAGGGTGATTGTGAAGTTTCTCTCTGTAAAATAAGTCTGTGTTGTCCTCATGGCAGACCTGCAGGGTATCAATAACACACACGACATTTCTGACAACACACACACACACACACACACACATTCACCAGGAGAGTGAGAATGGAATGTTCACACTCGTTCCTCTACAGTCTCCTGCTGTCTGTGCTGATCTTAGAGCTAAATACCAACCACAGTGTGTGTGTGTGTGTGTGTGTGCGCAATACAATGCAATATTCAAAACCCTGGAGTTACATTCTGAAATAGGAAACAGTATCATCACGATCTCTCTGTGTGCAATTTGCTTAAAGGCCACCTACACAAGCAGCAATGTTTACACTGTGAAATGATCACCGTTTATTCCCAACAACCAATCACTGATCACCGTTTATTCCCAACAACCAATCACTGATCACCATTTATTCCCAACGACCAATCACTGATCATCATTTATTCCCAACAACCAATCACCGATCACCATTTATATCCAACAACCAATCACTGATCATCATTCATTCCCAACAACCAATCACTGATTATCATTTATTCCCAACGACCAATCACTGATCACCCAACTATTTTTCCTAGATAGTTTATAAACATGTAAATAAAGACTGTTTGTCTCTTTGGGACTCGGCCCTTGTGTCTGTGTCCACGGACTACGTCTGTCATGAGTCTCTGTCCGAGACACTGAACGACTCCACAAAGCCGACAGAGGGGATGATGTATCCACGTGTGTTTACCGCTCGACGCCAAACCGCTGCTTATGTGCTTCCCTAAACTTGTCAAAACCTAAAACCTCAGACACGAAGCGTATCCTGCTCGAGCGTTCACACAACAACAGCAGAACACGAGCATGAGGCGGGAGGAGTCTAACGGTGTCTCGGAGCGTCTGTCAACTGCTCCAGTGTGTGTGTGTGTGTGTGTGGACGTGAGTGTTACTTGTTCGGGCACGCTCAGCGCCAAGTACGCATCTGTTTACATCGGAAAGAATTTCCTCGTCACGGTTAGCCACGCTCCATCCAAAACAATCCGCTGTACAGCTAAACAAGCCCTGATAGGTCTATTTCAGGAGATTTTATTGCAAAAAGTTTTGGCACCCAGAGCGCCTCCTCTTGGGCTTCAGTTGATACTGAGATCGGTACCGGGTAGTAAAGATATCGTTATTAATCGTCACAGCGGCAAGCGATACAGATCGAATTCCAGTACAGTATTATCCTATAGCGTGTCCCAGAGTGCTTTATTCCTCGTACACCGCCAGGATCTGTCAATTACCGCTGATTAAAAATGAACCCCATCATCCTTTTTATCCGCTTTACCGTTATAGCAGCAATAACCAGAGTCGTTCCGCCTCTGTATTTCTCTGTCCTGAAGTTATTACCGAAAAACAAAACAAAACAAAACAAAACGCTTTGTCTGAAAACTTAGCCACCCCTGTTACCTCTGACGCTGGAGACTCCTTCCATAAACGTTACATAAACGTCTCCTTACAGAAAACATTAAAAAGAAATAGGTTCGTAATCCGTTCATTTGTCCGGCGTCCGCCTGTGAACGGGCTGTTACCGTAGAAACCATAACGTACAGTATCAGAACATTTCAGAGCTGCTGTTATAATTAAAGCAAGACCTTCTGGCCAATCAGAGTCCAGGATTTTACAGCGCTGTAGTGTAACTATTACACTAGTGTTATTATTACTCCGTTAATTATGGCTTAATCGGTAGTTATTAGCACGGAGAGACTGAATATAAAAGACTTCATCACACACACACACACACACACACACACACACACAGAGACTGTTTCAGTATAGACTAAATGGCAGGAACAGCGTGTGCGTGAAATGAAGCGTGTTCTCGTTAATTCTGTATTATAGCGCTCCCAGCTGAGATCAAACCCTCAGGAGAGGCACAGAGCGGCTGTTAGGTTCCTTTTATACCTTTTTAAAAATGATTTAACTGTAATATGGCTATGAATACACTCTGACACTGATCTCTCCGTTGGTTGGTCTGTATGTCTGTACGGTGTGTATATCTCCGTCTGGGACTGCGCTAGCACCTGCTTCAGCTCGTCAGCTCATGACCTGGGAGATCTCCAAACAGTGTCTGAACAAACAGGACCTCAGCTGGGCTTCCCTCTGAACCGGCCCCCCGGACGACGTCATGCTCCGCCCGGCAGCGCACGGTACATCAGGTCGCTCGGGCAGCTGCTGCTCCAGGAGGAAGACGCACAATAACAAGAGCATCCGATTTCAAAAGGCCGCAGGCAATCCGCGCTAGTGTTTCGCCCCCGCTCTCTCCGACAGGAGAAAGGCCGCATTGTGTCCCGTCAACTGATGAAAAACAAGCGTGCGTGTATAAATAACTCCGGCACTGCGGCGTACAACTCGTCAACATATTAGCGTTCATACCGACCTCACGGGCCTTAAATCGTGACCGTCTTGGGTCCTGATTGGTCAGAACGGTCTTGATTTCACGTTCTAGAACAGCAGCTCTGACAGTAGCGCCGGTTCACGTTCTATTCACGCGCTCGTTCCGATACATTCTCGTTTCTATAGTAACAGCTCGTTCACAGCGGACGATCCGCATCGTCTAAAGCTAACAGCAAACAGAATAACGTGTTATTTTAATGTATTAATGCACAGTACGATCGGGATGTATAATAAATAAAACGTACGATCGCTGAAACGGGGAGGTTTTCGGAAGGAGTCTCCAGTGTCAGCGCTTTTTGTAACAGTCAGAGGTAAAGCTGTAACGGTTGCTGGGGAATAGAACACGCTGCTTTATTGGGTTTATTTATTTGTTCTTATTCACGTCGGACGAGAGCGAGAGAGAGAGCGAGAGAGAGAGAGCGAGAGAGAGAGAGAGGGGAATGTGAATGAGGGAGTGAGAACAGGAACTAACATGTCCTGGTTAGAGCCTGTATTTCTGAGCGTGTACTCTAGGTGTACAGTCACTGTCTCAGCACCCTTACAGCACTTTAACACACTTTGCAGGTGTTCTACCTTTTTCTACTCCTCCGCCCAACCTCCGATCCCCCCCCGCCCCCATTACTCATCCTCGACCCTTCATCGGTTTCATCGGTGTCGGCTTCTGACCACAGGACCGCCACCGGCGGGACATATTTTGTCGGTGGACTATTTCTCAACCCAGCAGTGATGTGGTTTAAACCACAACAACAACAACAACTGTACCTCAAAACCCTCGTACCATCATCATGCACACGTACACACACACACACACGCAAGGTCTCTAAAGTGTACTTTCGCTCGATACACTTATCTTTTATACATTTTAATATGTACTAACATGTAATTACTATTGAGAGCAACACTTTTCCAGGGTCCCTGGGTCAACACTGCGAAAACTTGACCTTTAAAGGTGCTATATGTATATATATATATGTGTGTGTGTGTGTGTGTGTGTGTGTGTGTGCACCTTTAAAGGTACAAGCACAATGAGTGGTACAGTTATAGCCAATCAAAGGTCAGTGCTGGCACCACTATATTCATTGTCGTTAATTAGTTCATTTCTAAATTAGCCCTGACTCCGCCCACACCCAGAGCTCTGTCCCGTGTACAGGAAGAGCTGCACAGGAGTGGGACTTTGTCCTTTAATCCTGTCCTCCCGTAAATACGGTTAATTCCAGAGGAGCTCACCTCGGTCCCGGAGCTTCAGGCTCGTCCCCGGAGCTCGCAGCAGCCGCACACACCGGAGCGAACGCCTCGCTGTTGCTGATGTAGCCGGTCAGAACGACTCCGCGGGCGTCCTGGTGCCGATTCATGTCGCGCCCCGCATTGTTTACGCGTCCAGTGAAAGACAACAAGCCGCAGAGCGCGAGAAGACACTCTTCCCTAACGACTGGACTCTTCCCTAACAACCGAGGAGAGAAGCCCCGCCCCCTCCGTGCAGGCAGGAACAAAGTCTGCTCTCCTTGTCCGTCAGCATGGGCGTTACGAATCACTTCAGTGAGCCGACTCGTTTGAACGACTCGTTTGAGTGAGTCGAGTTTCCCAAGCTGTGGGAAAATTGACAGAACTACATTTTAACGACCGTGTCCAGCTTGAATTTCTTAATCATCATCATCATCACCATCGTCATCACATCATAGTATTTTGTTTGCGTCGTTGGACCATTTTTAATGTCAATTTCGACCAATTAAATGACCTTCAGTTCAAACCAGTGGTTCACATTTCCCAATCAGTGTTTTCCATGTTTGTGAGTAAACGTATGGTGAACACTGATGCACAAACCCAGCCACCTTCATCAAACAGCACAACCAGTTTGACAACTTCGGTCATTAAAGAAGAGCTCGTTTTGTTGACCAATAGTTTGGTCGTGTTGATTTCTACACCCAGTGTACACCCAACACAGGTTCTCAGACTGTTCCCAGACGGTTTGATGGACACACACACACACACACACACGCACACACACACACACACACACACCAGTCAACCATAACATTAGAACCACTGAGAACCACAAGTGAACAGTTAGGTTCTAGAAGGATCTGAGCGGCTTTGACAAGGTCCAAACCGTGATGGCTGGATGACTTTGTCAGAGCGTCTCCAAAACAGAAGGCCTTGTGGGGTGTTCCTGGTATGCAGTGGTTAGTACCTACCAAAAGTGGTCCAATGAAGGACAACCAGTGAAGCAGCGACAGGGCTTACTGATGCACGTGGGGAGCAAAGGCTAGAGCGTCTGATCTGATCCCACAGATCTACAGCAACTGTAGCACAAACCACTGGAAAGGTTTGTGCTGGTTCTGATAGAAAGGAGTCAGAGCGCACAGAGCATGACAGCTTGCAGGCAGCATATGGGTTGTGCGTAGCTGCAGACCGGTCAGAGTGTCCATGCTGACTCCCTGTACACCTCCGAAACACCTACAATGGGCATCAGAACTGGACCATGGAGCGATGGAAGAAGGTGTCCTGGATTGATTAATCAGGTTTTCTTTTACATCATGTGGAGACCGGGGGTGTGTGTGTGCATGTGTGCGTCTCTTACCTGATGAAGAGGTGGCACTAGGATGCACTATGGGAAGAAGGTGAGCTGGTGGAGGCAGTGTGATGCTCTGCGCAATGTTCTGCTGGGAAACCTCAGGTCCTGGCTTTCATGTGGATGTTACTTTGACACGTAGCACCTACCTAAACACTGTTCCAGACCAAGTACACTTCATAGCTAACGGTGTTCCCTAATGGAAGTGGCCACGCTGCAAACATTGTTCAGGAACGGTTTGAGGAACATGACAAAGAGTTCAAGGTGTTGACTTAAACTCCAAATTCCCCAGTTCTTAATCCAATCGAGCGTCTGTGGGACGTTCTGGACAAACAATCCACGGAGGCCCGACATCACAATTTACAGGGCTTAATCCAAGTATTTGCTGCTAATGTCTTAAGTTACTACTTGAATGTGAATCATCGCATCAACTCGAATGTGCCACATACAAGGTTAGATTATCCACGTGACTCCTGTCATATTTTCAAACGTCTAAAAGTATGTTTCTCATTTCCGGTGTGTAAATGTGTCTCACTGTGTCTCCCTCAGGACTAATGTTTTTTAATCTTTTCCTCCCTCTGCTGGTGATTGTGTGGAACAGCGGCAGTTACTGACATGAACTGTGTGGCCGTGATGATGATGATGATGATGGAACAGCACCAGAGCAGTTTGGAGATGAAGGTCTTGTTCCAGGACACAGCAGGAGACTTGATTTAATGAGGGACATGAAGAGATATTATGGTATATCTTGTAGTTAAAGATACATTTTGTAAATACACTATTGCTTAAAGCTTAGTTGGAAACTAAAAAAAAATACACACCCCTGTTAAAATGGCAGATTTTTGTGTTTTTTGTAAAAAAATAATAATTCCAAGGCATTGGATATACCGTGGAAGACTGTAAAGAGAATAATCAAGAAGTGGAGAAAGTAAGTTTCCTTGAAAGTTCAAGGCAAACCTGTTACTCCATTTCCCAAAATGCACCATGAAATACAATCATGGCCGACGCCTATACCTCCAAAAGCTACACGCTGTGACGTCAACTTCTCTTGCGAGCTTATCAGTCACACCTGTTTCCAATTACAATCTCAATCAAACTACGCCTTTGACAAGCCTTGATACCTTGTTTGTTTGTTCTGGTTTTGGACTTTGACTTGTTTTATTAAACTGCCATACCTGCACTTGCTTCTGTCTCGGCCTCCGTTCTGAAATACATGACAGTGACACTACTAAGAACAGGACGTCCCTCTAAGATCTCTCCTGAGAAGATCAGGAGAAACCTGGTCAGGGAGGATGTGGAGAGGCCTACAGCATCTTTAGAAGAACTGCAGGAAAAGTACTGGTGGCTCCTTACATGTGACAACAGTCTCCCAAATTCTTAATTTCTCTGGGCTTAGGGGGCAAAACATAAGCCTTTTTCAACCAATAATTAAGCTTTAGAAACACTGTATATTGTGTCTAAATACATAATGTTTAGTTAATTTAATCCACTGTTCAAATTTAGTTCTGTATCGTCTCTTATTAAATATGCAATAATTGTTACGCTTATTGTTTATACACGTGGTGATAAGATAATTGTGGGTGGGGTCTGGAGTGTGTAGGATTACAAAAAAATATTCAAATGATGGATGGACTGTCCATCTGTGTGGACTGTTTGAAAACTACTGAGAGGTAGTTTTCTAATGAGATCGGATTTAACCTAACTTCATCTCTACCTTAAATATCGCTTTCATACCCATGTTCTTTTTCTAAAACATGTATGACTATTTTCTTATTTATTATTTTTATGTTTTCACTCGAATTAGGGTTATGATTAATGAGGGAATGTTGATGAAGAGTCGACCCGGTTGCCGTCCGTCTGTTTATTCAGTCAGTCAAAAGAAAACACACAACAAGGACAACAGCCATTTACACACACGTACAGCACGAATGAGATTAGATTTTATATATGTGTACGTGTGTATGGTTTTTTATAATCTCCTCATATGCTGGAAAACACCAACCACACAGCTACGGAGTAAAACCTTACACATAGTCTTTGTGCTCCTCCTCTTTATTTCTCTCCATTTCTTTTGTTCTCTCTATATCTCTCTCTCTCTCCCTCACAAACACACCCTGTTGTGCCAGTAAAGTACACTAGGAAGCAGGAAGACCAAAGCTAATTTCAGAGAAAGCACAGCTGATCTCAGAGTCTTTCTCGCTCGAAGTGTGAGATCAGGAAAATGGCCGAGGCCAGTATTTCAGTAGATCAGGACCAGTTCAGCTGTCCAGTGTGTCTGGATCTCCTGAAGGATCCAGTGACGATCCCCTGTGGTCACAGTTACTGTAAGGTGTGTATTAATATCTCCTGGGATCATGAGGACCAGAAGGGCGTCTACAGCTGTCCTCAGTGCAGAGACACTTTCACTCCGAGGCCTGTTCTACACAGAAACAACATGCTGGCTGAAGTGGTGGAGAAACTGAAGAAGAAGAAGAAGCCCACCATTGCCCCAAAGAAGACTGAAGTCCAAGCTGCTTCTCCTGCTCACTGTTACGCTGGACCTGGAGATGTGGAGTGTGATTTCTGCACTGGGAGAAAACGCAAAGCCGTCAAGTCCTGTCTGATGTGTCTGGCTTCTTACTGTGAAACTCATCTGAAACCTCACTATGAAGTTCCTTCCTGGAAAAAACACACGTTAATCGAAGCCTCAAAACGGCTACAAGAGAAGATCTGCTCCGAACATAACAAGCCGATTGAGATCTACTGTCGAACTGATCAGACCTACATCTGTTACTTGTGTACGATGGATAATCACACATACATATTATTTTTATATATATATATATATATATATATATATATATATATATATATATACATACATATATACATATACACACACATAATATATATATATATATATATATACACACACACATATTATATATATATATATATATATATATAAAATCTCAGCAGAATGTATTGTTGGTTAAATTTGCCAAATATATGAGTCAATGGGGTTATTGATAACCCTCCGCAAAAATACTGCGTCTCTTAATAAGTACTCCATTTATGCATTGCTCGAAACGGACTCTTTCTATCCATCCATCCATCGCTTACTCCTTCTTCAGGGTCACGGGGAACCTGGAGCCTATCCCAGGGAGCATCGGGCACAAGGCGGGGTACACCCTGGATAGGGTGACGGACCCTTTCCATTAGCAAATTTTTACCTTTATTATGAATGAATGCCTTTGTCACTATGCACAGTGACATTATCTCTCTCGCTATATTATATATATAGTGGTGGGAATAGTCGAAGCACAGCACAGACACATGAGTCAGATTGTAGTAGTGGAGAAATTTACCGGGCGTGGAGTCAGCGTGGCAATGCTCCCGAGGGCGTGTCGGGATTCCCGGAAGCGTGGTTTAAACTGAACCCATACAAGGAAGGATGATGCCAGATAAGTTGTAACAATATAAACTTTACTTAGTTCACTTCAAACAACATTTGAAACACAGTTATGTACAGACAAAGGAAAATAAAAAATGGGCCCTTTAAAGTAATTGAGTCTTTTGATCTCCGTCCCTTTTGGGGTCGGTAAAGTCTAAATTTGTGATCACGTTCTGGATTAATCAATCTACTGTCAACATGTGTCACCTGTTCTGTGACAGATTCCCTGTTTAAGAGGAAGGTTGGCACTTTTGGGTGGAAAATGTGTACCAGCTCAGGCGGCCGATACTGTCCTACCACCAGGGAGCGATACTCACGGAGTTGGTCGACGTCTCTTCAAGATCACACTGGGAGGCTCGCCATCAATAGAAAGGGATCTTCCAAGTAGTTCTCTCTCCGTCCATAAGACTTGAGGTAGTTCTTGGGACCTGACTTGTTTTATTTTTGCAAACAGGTTTTCATCTTTTTAGAATGATATTCCATGTAACAATCATGTAACATTAAGCATCACATACTTCATAATACTCAATAATCACATGTTTAGGCCTATTTATCACACTTCAGTTCAAACTTCAAATCTCAATTCAATATCTAGATATATCTACAGTAATCAGCATATAACATGTATTATCTTATACTATTTTCAATAATAGCTGATGATAAATCAACCAGAATTGTATCAGGCTAGTCTTCTCCTGTATTAGGGAATGTAGGCAGTATAGGCTCTACTTGAGTTAAGTTACAACACATACTGTAGTTGAAATGCTAATACTCTAATTAGAGTACCCTTAACATAACTAAATGTTTACTCACAACAGAATTTAAACATTAAGGTTTCACAATTCTACACCCAACATTAGGGTAAAATCATCATAGGAAACCATAGAGTATATATTATTTCTTTAGCTTTCCCTCCAATAGGAATGCTATATAGTTCACTTAGATATCCCCTAAAACACAGAAATGAGCAAGGGTCTGCTGTGCTCAGGTCACTTAAATATCAGCTTACTATTTCAGTAGTTATTTGAGATTAAACCCTTGTATCACGGTCAGTAATTGATTTCCACAGCGCGAGCCGTGAACATCCCTTAACTCAATACACACAGGTAGCAGTGTTAGCATCATGCAGTTTACTAGCTTACTGAGACAATAGAGGTGTGAACCGGGATTTCTCCAAACATCCCAGTTGCTCCTCCTTATCCTGTCTTCTGTACTGGTTCTTTAACTTGCTAATTCGCTCACTTTTATCACTTTGTTCACTTTAAGTCTATAATTTTTCCTCCGGTCGCCAAAATCATGTGCGTCTGCTATTTTCTCTCACACGCACGCGGCCTACACAGGATCACAAAATGGCGTCGTGACCTGTTAATCGTGCTCAGCTGGGGGCGGGGCTATCGCTCCTGATTGCTGATTTTCTTAAAGGGACACTACGCTATTTTAACACAAGTTATTTGAACCCTGTATTGTCACTGGGTTACACACACACACACACACACACACACACACACACACACACACACACACACCACCCCCACCCCCGGTACATATCTTAGTTTTGAGGCTGTGATCTAAGAAACGCCAATCTCTCCTGGAACTTCCGGAAGTTCCCTTCCATACAGACAGCAGTAAACGATGATGTCATAACATTCTAAATTCTAAATTCTTGATGATTCCTACCAGTCGGTGGTCGGTCTTTCACTCTGCACAGAAACTTTCCTCGAGCGTCCTCCAGGTTTTCTTCTAGTCCAGAAAAGCTGAAGAGACTCGCGCAGTCCAGCCCGGAGACGGCAAATTGTCGTGGAAATTAGACAAAACTCGCAGACTCGTTCCTCTGAAGGTAAAAAGGTTTATTACAGAAAGATGGTTAATACAGGAGAGAATAAAGCAGGAGAGAATAATGAGAGCGCTCAAAATATAAGAACTAAAAAAGTAGTTATAAACTAAAAAAGTAGTTATAAACTAAAAAAGTAGTTAAATTAAAAAAGTAGTTATAAACTAAAAAAGTAGTTATAAATTAAAAAAGTAGTTATAAACTAAAAAAGTAGTTATAAACTAAAAAAGTAGTTATTATATTTTGTGCTCAAAAGCGCAAAAAGATATAATAACTAAAATGAACAGAGAAATTACAATGCCGTGAATACATCAGAACTTCAAAATAAAACCAGCGTAAGGAAGGCGCTAAGGCTGTTTTTGCGGATATAAAGTATCCTGTAGTCAAGCAAGATCATTTAGGGTGAAATGAGAGTCTTCATGGTCATGATGTCTTCATGGTCTTCATGATTCTTATGACGAAAGGTGACACAGAACAGTTTACAGAGGCGGCCAATATCTTGACATACGAGCTTTTACCCACTAATAGTCGTCCAATCTGCAGCAATAGTCTACTAGAGAATTCGTGGACTTATGTGGGATTTATAGAAATCACGTCGCATTAGGCACTTAGTCCCGTCACCACGATCAGCTAAATACCAATTTTGGGTAAAAGTGTGTGCGTCATGCACTCTTTCTGCTGCAGCGATGTGATTGGCGTGATTGATCATTAAGTCTTCCACCCAATAAACTTCCATATCGCTCGGTTTATCTTTCCAGCTTAAGCAATGACTTCATAAAATTCTAATTCTAAATCACTGACTCCCTTCCATACAGCCAGCAATACACGATGACTTCATTAAATTCTAATTCTAATTCTAAATTCTTGATGATTCCTCCCAGACAGTGGTGAGGCTGCATCGGTCTTTCACTCTGCACCACAAAGGGCAAACCGACTGCGTGTTAACACGGACTTCAGGGTGAAACCTTTCCTCGAGTGTCCTCCGGTTTACTTGTTGTCCAGAAAAGCTGAAAAGACTCGCGCAGTCCAGCCCGGAGACGCCAAATTGTCGTGGAAATTAGACAACACTCGCAGACTCGTCCTCTGAAGGTAAAAAGGTTTATTACAGAAAGATGGTTAATACAGGAGAGAATAAATCAGGAGAGAATAATGAGAGCGCTCTGAAGCGCTTGTACTAAACCACTACTATAGATATGAAACACAGAGCATGACATAATTCAGTGAACGGATAAGAAGCAGCTTGAGGCAGTTCAAACAGGCTTTGTTTTAGGATCTTCGAAGATGTTTAGATGTACCTTGAAGAGAAGAACATGTTTGTGTCTCTAAGCAGATAAACATTCTGTACTGATCTCTGTGACATGTGGCTGTCTTGACTCTCTCTCTCTCTCTCTCTCTCTCTCTCTCTCTCTCAGGAAGCCACTCTTCATTTCAGAGGAAACGAAGCTCAAAGTTCAGTGCAATATCTCTCTCTCTGTGTTTGAGTTCAGGAAAATGGCCGAGGCCAGTATTTCAGTAGATCACTTTTCAGTGGATCAGTTCAGCTGTCCAGTGTGTCTGGATCTCCTGAAGGATCCAGTGACGATCCCCTGTGGTCACAATTACTGTATGGTCTGTATTAATGGCTTCTGGGACCAGAAGGACCAGAAGGGCGTCTACAGCTGTCCTCAGTGCAGAGACACTTTCACTCCGAGGCCTGTTCTACGCCGAAACAACATGCTGGCTGAAGTGGTGGAGAAACTAAAGAAAGCTGAAGTCCAAGCTGCTTCTCCTGCTCACTGTTCCGCTAGACTCAGGGTAAAGCAACTCACATTTCAAAACATTTCTCCTGCACGTAATTCACAGTTGCCTTTTTCTGCCAGGGCTGGTGGAAATCTTACATCCTGCAGATTTAAATAGGCCGCTCTAATAAAAAGACAAAAGCAGTTCATTAACAGGATTATATGGGAGGAATAAAAGGGATGTCTTGGGCATGGAGCCATCATCCAGGCTTTTACATTTTAAGCATGAGCACACAACTAATAAACACACACACGCACACACACACACACACAGTAACAACTAACTTTACAGAAAAGCTCGTTCATCAGCACCTTACAGTCAGGAGAAGGTGAGTTTAAATCCCATCAGTGCTGTACACCAGCGTAACTGGCCTGATGTCTCCTCTGTCAGTCAGAACAACAGTATCCGTGTGTGTATGAGCTCATGTGTAGAGGAAGTGGAGTAAATCAAAAACCTAATCAATTAAATGTTCACAGAGAGAATTAAAGGAGGAGCAGATGAAATCCCAGCAGAGAATCCAGGAGAAGCAGAAGAAGGTGCAGGAGCTGAAACAGGCTGTGAACACTATAAAGGTGAGCAGTGAGCAGAGACAGAGCTGCTCCTAGAAACACACACAACATGGACAATGAGTCATTTTAGAGGTCCAGTAAGAGACGGGATGAGGGTTAAGTTTTAAGAAGGACCTCCGTTTGTTGTGTGTGTCTCCTAACAGCTCAGTACACAGACAGCAGTGGAGGACAGTGAGAGGATCTTTACTGAGATGATCAGCTCCATGGAGAAAAGGCGCTCGGAGGTGACGGAGATGATCAGAGCTCAGGAGAAGTCTGAACTGAGTCGAGCCGAACGACTCCTGGAGGAACTGGAGCAGGAGATCGCTGATCTTCAGAGGAGAGTCACTGAGCTGGAGGAGCTTTCACACACAGATGATCACCTCCACTTCCTCCAGGTAACACTCACTGTCTGATACACACACACACACACACACACACACACACACACACACACACTGTTGGTTTAATCACATGTATATTTCTCCACCTTTCTCCATCTCCATGAGGGTTTTCTTTCTCTCTGTAGAGTTTCCAGTCTCTCCGTGTCTCTTCTGGACGTGAGGACTCACGCAGCATCACTGTCAATCAACATCTCTCATTTGATGGAGTGAGGAAATCTCTCTCTGCTCTGAAAAAGAGACTCGAGGAATTCTGCCAGGAGGAATTCATCAAAATCCCTGAACATGGTGAGAGAAATTGTCCTGCTGGGAAATCTTTACTTTCTCTGCAGCGCGGTAAAGAGACACATCAAATTTCCCCAAAACACACACAAATGATTTCCTATGATTACGTGAACTTCCTGTTATTGCTGCCCTCTACTGGAAAGATGATTTTATACAGTTACACTTTTTATTCATGTCTTAATAGTGTAAAAGCTTCAGTTTTATTTTCAGTTATTCTACTATGAATAAAGCACAGAGGACACACACACATTTATTCACACATTCCTACAAAGAGAGAGAGACAGAGAGAGTTTATAAGTCATATGAAGAACATTTATTCAGTCATAACATTTATTCTGTAGTCATTAGTTACCAAAGCAGCTCTCTGCTCGTGCTCATGTTATTAATAAAGTTTATTTCTCCGTCATTCAGAAGGAAAAAATCTCATTTCAATCCCACAGCTAGAGAATGTGTTTTCTAAAATAAAACGCTGATTAAACATCAGACACAAATTTGATCACTTTAAACTGTTTCCGTCTTTTACACCACCTGATTTTTCCTTCTCCATTTTGTTTCTGTGTCTCCACAGCTGCAGCAGTTCAGATCATTTTACCCTCAGAACCAAAGAGCAGACAAGATTTTCTACAGTGTACGTATAACACACACTCACACACACACACACACACTCACCTACACACACACACACACACACACACACACACACTCACACACACACACATCCTGTGATTAATATCTAACATGTTCACATTTGTCATTTGTTTAGATTTCTGTGATCTGACTCTGGATCCCAACACAGTAAGTTATGAGGTCACTCTATCTGAGAAGAACAGAGTGTTGACGTTCAGTGGGAGTGAGCAGTTGTACTCTGATCATCCAGAGAGATTTCACTCATGTGCTCAGGTGTTGAGTAAGGAGAGTGTGTGTGGACGCTGTTACTGGGAGGTGGAGTGGAGCGGTGATGGTGTGGACATATCAGTCTCATATAAAGACATCAGTAGGAAAGGAGAGTATGAAGCGTGTAGGTTTGGATTCAACAATCAGTCCTGGAGTCTGAGGTGTTATTATTCTTCTCTCTTTTTCTATCACAACCACATTGAGACTGATCTCACAGATCCATCACCCTCCAGAATAGGAGTGTATGTGGATCACAGTGCAGGAACTCTGTCCTTCTACAGCGTCTCTGACACGATGAAGCTCCTCCACAGAATCCGCACCACATTCACTCAGCCTCTGTACGCCGGGTTCGGGTTCGGCCTGTGGGTTGATTCTTCATCTGTGAGATTGTGTGATCCAGAGTAAAGTGTGTAGTGTTTTGTGTAAAGTTCCTGGACGTTTCTGTCATCAGTCTAACCTTCACACAATGCAGCTGCACAAAAACAGCTTTTTTACTTTCAAGTTTCATTTTTATTGAACATTTCTGCTGAACATTTCTGATGAACATTTCTACAGAACATTTCTACTGAACAATTTTTGCTGAACATTTCTAATGACCAGTTCTGCCAAACATTTCTGCTATACATTTCTGCAAAACGTTTCTGCTAAACATTTCTAATTAACATTTCTAAAGTTTAATTTTTATTGAACATTTCTACGTTTCTTTTTTATTATTATTATTTTTTATTAATTTTTTATTAAAGGGATGCCATTTATGAAAAAAATTCGTATATCTTATTTTCTCGAGTTTCAGAAAAAACATCACGTCCTTTATCCACTGGGAGATAGATGGGTATTTAACAGACTTCCAATGTAACAGAGGGAACGTCTTGCTATAAGGGATGTGAAAGCAATAACATCCTTTTGAATCGAGCTCAAAGGAACTGAGGGTTCAGGAATCCCAAATACCGCAATCAATGGACAAGGTTTTAAATCTACCCTGAGAATAGTGTCCATGAAGGTAAAAAAGCCAGACCAAAAACCATGGAGATCAGGGCAGAAGAGAAACATATGGCCAAGATGACAGGGAGAGCCATGGCATTTATCACACTTCTCCTCTACATCCAGATACATCACAGACAATCTCGACTTGGACAGATGGACTCTATTAAAACTTTGAACTGTAGAAGTCCAAGACGAGCACAAGAAGTGGTAGTCAGTACCCTCTCTATAGCATGTTCCCAACACGTCTCACTTATTTGTACTCCTAACTCCGTTTCCCACGCATTCCTAATTTTATTACTCGACCCACTACCTTGCATCAAAATAAAATCGTAAATCTTAGAAATCATTCCTCTATGATGGGGGTTATTTGAAAACAGGTCTTCCCAAGCCTGTTCTGAAGGAGCAGAAGGGAAATCAGGAAAACATCTAGAAACGAAATTCCGTATTTGAAAGTACCGAAAGAAATGTGTCAATGGGAGATCGTAAGTGGATGCCAAATTGGCAAAGCTATCAAAAACACCATCAGAATACAAATTTCTAACTTGTTTAATACCCTTGTCATACCACACTGAAAATGAGGAGTCCAAACACGATGGGGGAAATAGATGGTTGTTCACTAAAGGACACAGAGGATGCACCTACAAATTTAAAATGTCATCTAAATTGATACCAAGTCCTAAGTGTGCTGAGGACAACAGGATTATCAGTATATTGGGAAAGTTTTGTAGGTAAAGAGGTGTAAAGTAGAGCAGGTAAAGAGGATTCACTACAAGAAGATCCAGGAGATTGAACCCAGTAACAAAGTTTATGGATGTGTGCAGCCCAGTAATAGAATTGAAAATTGGGTAATGCAAGTCCTCCACTAAGTTTACATTTCTGTAATAAAGATTTACTTACCCTTGGTGGCTTCCCTCCCCAAATAAATGTACTAATTATCTTATCCAATGAATCAAATAATGATTTTGGGAGAGAAAGGGGCACTTGTTGGAACAAAAAAAGAAACTTTGGTAAATTATTCATTTTGACGGCGTTGATCCTGCCAATTAGGGAAAGGGGGTAAGTTACCCCAACTCTGAATGTTAGATTTAACCTTTGAGATAAGGGGAGTGAAGTTAGCTGATAGAAGATTAGATAGAGAACGTGTCACGTTGATACCTAGGTATTTAAAACCTGACTAAATCGAAACGGTAGATCTGTTGGAGAGAGAGAGCTGGAGTGACAGGGAAACAGTCACTTTTATCTAAATTTAGTTTATAACCAGAGACAACACCAAAAGACTCCACAACATCCAAGACAGAAGGCATAGAGGCGATAGGATCAGTTATATACAATAACGAACCATCAGCATATAGCGACAATTTGTATTCTACACCATATCGAACTATTCCTTTAAACAAGGAGGAAGATTTTAGTGCAATAGAGAGCAGCTTGACGGCAACAGCAAAAAGCAGAGGGGATAAAGGACAACCTTGGCGACACCCTCGTCCAGCACAAAATAATCCGAATAAGTATCGTTAGTCTGAACTCTAGCATTAGGGGTTGAGTAAAGGAGGCTAATCCAAGAAATAAACTTGTCCTTATCACTTCTATGCGGAATGGGAGGATGATTTTTTTTTCACGATGTCATATTCGAAGTGCTATTCCGAATAAGAGAAATGTGGAGCGGCACTTTAGGTCTGTTCATAAAAACTACGACACTGACTTCCCTCCAAAAAGCGAGCTGAGAAAGAGGAAGGTGAAGGAACTAAAATCACAGTTGTCCGGAGAGCAGTCATTTTTTCACGGCTGACTTCAAATGCTAAGGCAGTCACCGAAGCATCATTCCAGGTGAGTCACTCCATCAAACACAAGAAGTCATTCCGAGACGGAGAGATGACAAAAGAGGCATTCGTACATGTGGCTGACTCGTTGTTTCGGGACTTTAAAAACAAAACCGAAATATTATCTTCAATCAAAGCTCTCCAGCTATCAAGAAGTAGTTCCACAGCGCTGTGAAGTCATATCCGAGGATTTCACACAACAGCTTTGGAAGGACATCACAGATTGCGTGTGTTTCTCACTGCAGTTGAACGAGTCTACGGACGTAAGTGATTCAGCCCAGTTGTGCTGAATCACTTTTATTCAGATGGTTTTTACAGAGATGACTGCAAAAGAAGAGCTTTTAACAATACTGCCCATGAAAGAACACACACGGGGAGAGGACATTTTTCAGTCTTTTAAAGACTTCATTGACTAAACCCAGCTCCCAGTGTGCAAGTTGATATCAGTCACCACGGACGGTGCGTTCGCAATGTTTGGGTTGGGCCCGCAGCGCAAATAGATTCATTGCCAAGTGCAGGGAAGACGACGCTTTCCCTGACTTCTTTAACTACCACTGCATAATACACCAACAAGCCTGTTCTATACGTGCTAAATCACTTCAAAGACAGCTGTTCCATGCGCATCTGGAGAAGGCAGATTGCGACCACTCTGAACTCCTGCTACACACTGGCGTGAAATGGCTTAGTAGGGATAAATTTCTACAGAGATTTCGAGAGCTCTGTCTGGAGATAAGGGAGTTTCTCTTTGTTGTTAAACATGCAGAACACACCCGACTCAATGATGATCAGTGGCTGCTGGACTTGGCAATTTTAAACGTTCTGACCAACTTGTTAAATGAGCTTAATCTGGAGCTGCAAGGAAAAGACAAAACCGTGGTCAATATGATCAGCTCAGTTAATGCCTTTAAACGGAAAATGCGACTTCTGATGGAGCTCATCATCATCTATCCTCAAAGCTGCAGTGCCATGATTTTGAGAACTTCCGAAACCTCACTAGTCAGATATGGAGATGCAGCGGAAGGCTTGTGCGTAGTTGATCATCGCACGCTACATGGAGCAGATTGACAGCTGTCAGTCAGAGTTTCACAGACGCTTTCAAGACCACATTCATATGCTACCCGTTTAGGGACAATGTTGAGGTTGATTCACTCGCATCGAAAATTGCAGCGCTGTTTCACCTGAACTCGTCTGAAGTGGAGGATGAGATTCTGAAACTACAGACTGACCTTCAGCTGAAGTCCAGGGCTCATGGACAGTTTTGGAACTTACTCACAGGAGAAAAGTACCCAAACATGAGGAAATGTACAACGTTCTTGACTGCATTATTTGGCTCTACTTATGTATGTGAGTCAGCCTTTTCCCACATGAAGATTATTAAGTCCAAATACCATTCCACAATGACTGATCATCATCTGGAGGCCTGCTTAAGGCTGGCTACCAGCAGCTACTGTCCGGACTGTGCAACCCTGTCTGATTCTATTCAGTGCAAGTCATCAGAGTAAGGTACTGACCAAAAATGTACTGAATTGTAGTGTGCCATAAGGACTCATGCAGCTAGTTATACAAGGTACATGAACATATATTGTGTGTGTATATTTTTTACTGTATACACTGTATACACATTTTTACTGTAGGTAGATCTCCTTCTGTACGCATCTATCATCCTCTCTATGGTGACCTACGCTGCCGAAACCTGGAAAGCATCAGCCAGTATTATGCGGAAGTTCAACGTGTTTCATCAATGATGCCTGCGTCGAATACTGCGCGTCACGTATTTTGACCATATCAGGAATGAGGAGGTCCTACGACGGAGCAAGTTACCAACGCTCAGCACAATCATCGCACGTCGCCGCCTACGACTGGCTGGGCATGGGATCCGCATGGATGAAAACCGCATCCCCAAGAAAGCGTTCAGATGGGTTCCAGCTGGAGGTCGGCGCAACAGTGGTAGACCAAGACTGACCTGGCGCCGAACCTTCATTAACGACCTCAACACCCTCAACGTTCCCTGGGACGAAGCTGAAGATCATGCCGTCAACCGCACCCAATGGAGGGCAGTCGTCGCCCAATACGCTACTTAGCGTGGGTGGAAAAGAAGAAGAAGATCTCCTTCTCATGTTAAAACTAGCTCGCAAGTCAAAAAAGTGTGGGCACCCCTGCTCAAAACGAACAATATTATTTAGGCTGAGATGCTATAAAAAATGTTTCTAAACCTACAACACCGATTTAAAGACACATTATGATAACTATTATATGGATTATTGAGATGGCAAGTTTAGTCATCTAAGGCTGCCCTGAAATTACAACCCAATTGGAACTGAGTTTATTTATTTATTTATGTATTTATATTTTATCTCCACCAATTTTCCTCAAAAAGCGACTAACAGGGAGTAGGTAGCTGTCAGGTAGATTCAACAACTACGTAGATATGGCTAGGTGAGTAAAGAGATTTTATGCCAAATGCGATTTGTCTTGCAGCCAGCAGAGGGCGGTAGAGCTCCTATAAGAGATGTGTGCTAATAGAAATAAGTCTGTTTAACAAATATGGGACTACTCCTAAACACTCCTGAATCGTATATTTCAGTTTAGTCTCTTGTTATTTTTTTTAAGGAGTGAAAAAAGGTCTTGCACGTAGAATATAATTAGTTCTTTCTACCATGAAGGAAGAGATGGAGGACGGAGGAAGATGTGGTGGAGCTGTACAACAGGAAAAAAAATACCTTGGCAGAATTAGTAGAGTATCAGGAAGCAAGACTGGGAATAGGCCCCGAAATCCATCTGTTTTCATGACAACGTCACCAGCGTCCCCTCCTTCCTCCAGGCAACTATTTACTCTGCAGTATCAGTGCTTAAATTTCACTCGGTTATTATTTGGAAACTGTAGTTTATTAATCACTTAGAAATATTTATCCTGCCCTCACCAGGCATCGATTCGAAGGTGGTCCGAGATGGGACGTACAAGACGTGTATACTAACGATTTTTATATTGATTCCACCCGTATTTCAGAGCACTACACTAGGATCATGTCAGAAGCAGCATATTAAGATGAGGTGGTTATGTAGAAACATAGAAGAATGATTCCTCACTTATAATGAAGTATTGTTTTAATTATTATGCACGGCACAGGAAATTGATCTTTTTGGCTGTCTTCTTCTTGTGTTATTAGAAGAAGTCTATAAAAGTAAATAAAAGAAAAACAGAAAATCACATCCCAAGACAGGGATTCACAGCTCAGCAATTCAATCAATCAGTCAATCAATCATTCAATCTCACTCTCTCTCTCTCTCTCTCTCTCTCTCTCTCTCTCTCTCTCTCTCTCTCTCTCTCTCTCTCTCTCAGGAAGCCACTCTTCATTTCAGAGGAATCGAAGCTCAAAGTTCAGTGCAATATCTCTCTCTCTGTGTTTGAGTTCAGGAAAATGGCCGAGGCCAGTATTTCAGTAGATCACTTTTCAGTGGATCAGTTCAGCTGTCCAGTGTGTCTGGATCTCCTGAAGGATCCGGTGACGATCCCCTGTGGTCACAGTTTCTGTATGGTCTGTATTAATGGCTTCTGGGATCAGGAGGACCAGAAGGGTGTCTCCAGCTGTCCTCAGTGCAGAGACACTTTCACTCCAAGGCCTGTTCTACGCAGAAACAACATGCGATCGCAATCGACGTATTAAGCACCCATGATTTAGATGCTCCCCACTCTGACCTTAATACAAAGACCGGAGTCAAACTAAATCTAATGAAATCTAAATCTATTAAAATCAGACTTTTAATCCTACCAGAGATAAATTCTCACCTGTTTCTCGGCTCTTTCTGCTGTGACTGTGACGGTGTCGTGTGCTTTGTGATTATCCATCGTACACAAGTAACAGATGCAGGTCTGATCGCTACAACAGTACATCTCCATCAGTCTGTTATTCTGAGAGAAGGTCATATTTGCTGCACACATTAAAATGAATAATGCACGTGTGGGGTGATGTAGCTTCTTTATTTATTCACAGTTGTTTTTATGATCCTGTAATTAATTACAATACAGATTAATCATGAGAGAACAGAATACACGCGGCGACAGTGCAGCTCAACACCCAGAGCAGTGATGTTCTAGCTCTGTTGCTATCGCGGGTGTTTTTCCCTGTCACGGTTCCCCCTTGAAGCAGCGTGCTCTCGCGCGGTTGCGCATGCGTGTTGTGACATTTCAACATGTGCTCTTTGGTTTTTGTTTCTGTCATTGGCTGGGAGGGCACGTGTGTTTTGTTTATGTTCGTCATGACCCCGCCCCGTGTCTGTCATAGGTTGTATCCCCACGTGTGTCTGTATTACTTCCAGCTGCAAGCTGTTTAAATTAATTCATGCCGGTTTATATACTACGCGCTGTACTACACACGGGGCGGTTAATTAAACATAGTTCCTTGTTAGTTATAGTTCACGCTGGGTTATCCGCTCCCAGATCATTATCATAGCTCACGTTCATGTTTATGCTCATGTTTGTTTCTCGACCCTGTTTTCCGTGCCACGTTGTTGATATCTGCCTTGCCCCAAGTTTATGTCTGTTTGCCGTTCGCCTGACCTTCGCTTGTTTTCTGACTACGCCTTTGGATTACGTGTTGGATTTGTCTGTCTGCCTCTTGTAAATAAACTACACTCGTTCTTAAGTGCGCTTACCTCCTTCCTTCATCCGCTCCGTCACGAGTTGTGACATTCCCCTACCACTGGTCATCAGCGCCCTCTATTGGTATAAGTACCAAGTCTTCTGTCCGTCTAATATTTCAATAAATAATTATACCAGCAAAAATTACAGCCCCCCAGTCCCACTGATCACTGCCAATACCAACAGCCAAAATAATAGGGGGGAGGGGGGGTCTTCTTATTAACCGTTTCCTCACATTCTCTTGGAGCTTTGTGGACGCTTCGACTAATGTGTGCTTTTTCAGACTTCATAGTGAGGTTCCAGATGAGTTTCACAGTCAGAAGTCAGACACATCAGTCAGGACTCCACATGTCCAGGTGGAGCGTAACAGTGAGCAGGAGAAGCAGCTTGGATTTCAGTCTTCTGAAAAAGAGAGAGAGAGAGAGAGAGAGAGAGAGAGAGAGACTTGACTTTAAAAGGTCCTATAATAGCCAAGGTTTTCTTTTTTTAAAAATCCATCATAGGAGGAACATATCTTTCATTGAGTATCATGTTACAGCACATCACATGATTACTCAAATAAAATACATAAATAAATAGATAAATAAGCAAGACAATATATATATATATATAATTACAATAAATTTTTCAGGTTTCCATTATGATCGACATCACAAATACATTGTTTTACACCCCATTTGCGTTTAAATGATTCAAGATCATTTATCAGTTTATGTTTTAGGTGTATTCGATTCTTAATCTTGATCTTATCAGCCCTTTAACAACTAGTTCAATTTCACAAGGTTCTTTGCCACACAGATTTTCTTTTCGTGATAGCCAAATGGCCATTTTAACTTGTCCGAATAAAAAGTTCAGCAGTACATGAGATTCCTTTCTACTCTTTTTATAATTAGGTCCATATATGTAACGCATAGGAGAGAAGGTAGGTGGAATATTATCCTTCAAGACACCCCGATTGGGAGCCTTCAGCAACATGGGGAAAAAGTCACTTTACCCATTGTGCACAAAGATGATACACCTTCAAGCCCTTGCAGATGGAAAACAGTCTAAATGGCAGGAGGTGTTTGGACTCAGTGCCTCCCCCAGGGACAGCTGGAGGACCTTGTTCAACCCCCCTATAAAAAAAAGAACTGGTGATCTCCAGTGGAGGGTAGTGCATGGTATAATAGCCACAAACAGACACAAAGCACATCTTGATCCGCAGGTGAGGGAGGGATGCCCCTTCTGTGGCATACAGGAAACTGTTTTTCATTTGTTCTTAGACTGCAAAAGATAACGATCATTGTTTCCGATAATAGAGGGATGATGTCAAGCCCTGGGAGAAACCTCTCCTATGCGTTACATATATGGAAATAATTATAAAAAGAGTAGAAAGGAATCTTATTATTATTATTATTATTATTAGATATATTTATCTATTTATTTATGTATTTTATTTGAGTAATCATGTGATGTGCTGTAACATGTTACTCAGTGAAATATATGTTCCTCTTATGATGGATTTTTTAAAAAAACCTTGGATATTAAAGGACCTTTTAAAGTCAAGTCTCTCTCTCTCTCTCTCTCTCTCTCTCTCTCTCTCTCTCTGTCTGTCTCTCTCATCCTCATCCACATCGGAAACTCCTCCCCCTTTATTTTGTTTTTATTTTTTAAATACATTTCCCCAATGAAGAACAACGTAAAAATGAAACTATTACAGTTCAGTAATAAACCAGCATTGTCTTTTGTTTTGTTTTTACCTTCACATATGATATAAAATAAATAAACACACATTTTTATTCTAAATTGTTATATCAGACAAAATAAACTCAGATGTCTCGGATATAGTTTTACAATACTTTGTAAATACATGTACAGTAGGAAAATATCAAATCATATGAACGGCTCTGTCATGTCTCATAGAACCAGTGACTACATTTCCCATCCTGCACTGTGGCCTACAAACATGGACGACACTTCCCACACACATTCACCTTCTCCAGAATTCTAGTCACACACATCTGTTGCCAATCTCACACACTCACCCACTCCACACTATGGAAGAGACTGTTTGAACACCATAACTTGGTGTAGTATTGAGTGTGTTCTCGTGACCAAGCGGTTGTTCTTCGTTTTTCTCGTTTTGAGGCATGTTTATTGATGTTATTTCTCATTTTGGATTCTAGCCTTGCCCAGTTTGTGCCGTTTGTAGATCGCTTGACCTATTGCCTGTTTTGAACACGCTCTTGTATCATGATTTGGATTTGTCTGATTCGGTCATGATTTCCTTCTTACTAATCAAACTGATTCAATCTCTTACTCTTTCCTTTGGGAAACTCTAAATGCCTTCTTAAGGGGACAGATAATCTCTTATTCTGCTCAACAGAATTCAACATAAATCTCAGAATTTTGTAAATAAATAAATAAACATCATGTATTGTGTTACTGTGTTTGTAATTCTTTATATTATCTGTCTACTGACTGCATCCTTTACAGCAACACATCAAATGCAAGATATTATTACATGATTAAGTTTTTCCTCAAATGTTTTTCCAGTGAAGGTTTTTTTATTCTGTTTTTTATTATTATTCACGAACCAGGTTTAATAATGTCCTTAACAAGAGACGACTATAGCTACCGGTTTAGCATTACGCAGACTGCATGTCTATATCATGACACGTTCAGCTCAAAAACATTGTGTCAGTAATACAGTTTCACAAAATGCAGAGTAAATTCTATTAAAGACATTAAATACCCAAACCAAATCTCTC
>CM022753.1:1889879-1919879 GCA_012411365.1 Ameiurus melas
CTGTTCTTCCCTGACTGACAGGTCTGTAGAGGGGGTGGTGAGGGGGGTAACCCTTATCGAGTGTATCAGCTGATCAATCTGGCTCCTTTGTGTCTGGGCAGTGGAGCAGAGGGGGCGTGACGGGGAATAGCCATCAGTACAGCACGGGAGAGGAAATCTTTGTTCAACAGATGTGTGATCTACATCTAGACAATCTGATAACAAACTACACCAAAATTTGTGTTGAGAAAATTCAGCTTGCTCTTTGTTCCCAAATAACATTGGACCAGATCCATAGTTTACATCATCTGCCCCCACAAATTTAATCTGTATTACAAATACTGAACAAGTTAGAGGGAGAGAACGTGTAGCTTTACTTTCATTGGAACTTTCATTGTTTATTTGGATCTGTCTTGATTCATTTTCATATTCAGGTTTTTTTTTATTCATTTCATTATTATTTTTTACAAAGTATCTTCAACCTAGGAGAGTGTGGCATCTAGTACAATGTATGAATGTAGGTATATGGATTCCACCATGCACTCCAACCCTAGTTGAAAAGCAAGTCAAACATGTTAAATCTTCCAAGATCAGGCAGTGCAGGAGTAAGGAAAATAAAAGCACATCATCTGTTTAGATTATATCTATGATTAAGTTCACATTCAATTAAGAAATGAAGCTCATGTTAAGGCTATTTCCTCCACAGATGTCTTCAGAAGAAACTGATGACCATTTCCATAGGCATTGAGGCTCCATTTTAAAATAAACACTCGCATGGAGATTCAGAAGGTATGATATTGAGGCAAGACAGACAGGAATATTTGAAATTAAATTGATAATATTTGCAATGATGGATACGAGCCATATGAAAACCCAGTAGATGAAACGGTTTTGAACAGTGGATGGTGATACTCAATGATCTTGTAATTTACTGCATTTGTAATGGTGATGATTTTTCAAATGAACTTGAACACTCTTTTGGTGGATTCATGTTAAAAATATGTTCTGCGGGGGATTGATGTCACGAAATGTATACAGTAAAAGAATCCAGAATGTGACCATATAGGGAGTTCCAATTGTTATAAAGTATGAGTTTGTAACTGATCAACAAAGTCTGTAATATCTTTTCTAATATGCTGCATTTAATATGGAAAATATCTTTTCACCGAAATATTTCAGAGATTTTTTTTACACCAGTTTACACTAAATGTCTAATATTCTGTTCTGTTGGAAATTTGCCTTAACTGTTCAAATATTTTGGAACCTTTAAAAATAATTCGCGTGCTTCTATAACTGTGGCTTATAGTGTATATGACTGCTCACTATCATAAACCCGTACGAGGAAATAAACAGTAATAATTTTGACTCCAGATCAGGATTGGGTAAAGACATACTGGTGATCTGATCTATATTATATATACATCCTCTCTGAGGATCATGTTGGTATGTTCCCAAGTCAAAGTACTGTAGAACTCCTAAGCATTTGTCACTCTACATTAATGGTGGGGATCTTTATAGACTGTGGAACAGAAATGTTCTCAGTGTCTCCACCGATTTATTTCACATTGAAGTACAACCATTTTTATTTTTTACCATTATGGACGATACACCCGTTTCTTTTAAAACACCATCTTTAAATGGTTTTCTACCTCCTAAATAAACCCTCGGCCTTACGACACGTTCTTTGGAGTTGTTGACGCCCTGCTCAGCGTTAAACAACAACGTCTTTACTATATCTTCATGAATAAATTGCCAAACTAACATCTTGGGTTTTTATCTTGGAGCAGAAGTCAGGTTCTCTCTCATTTCAACAGGTCCTGTTGGTGAATACACAGCGTTCCTCTAGGGGTATTAGGATTTCTCGGAGCAGACATTGTAACAGATAGTTGCAGAGTTTCTTCAGTGTTTTAACTACATCTTCTTAACCATTATTTAAGCCCTGAGATGCACGACTCTCTCCTTAATTCGTTAACATAAAGACATTTGTAAGCAATCTGGTCAGCAAAACCCCCAAAAATCTACGTCTCTCTCTCACACAGACAGATAACTGCAAGGAAAGATCACACATTCAGATCAAACAGTGTTACAGAGGTCATGAATTTACACCGACAGCAAGTGGGGACATGGGATGTCAAAGCAACAAAAATCGTATGTATTTAGCCGGCAGTTCTGTATAAGTATCCTCGGTTTGCGAACCATTTTTCCAAAATCTTGTTTATAGTTGAAACAAACTGCACCATTCTTTTAAACAGCACTTTTAAACGCTTTACCTCCTAAAGGTTTATGTTTAGAATGTATGTAAAAACATTTTTTACATTTCTTTGGCCATATCGATGGTTTATCTGTTTCAGGGGTTTTATTTCAGTAAATGTTTATTCATTGTTTTCATTTATTTCACAAGCAAACATTCTGCTCTTATATATTCACATTCAACCATCATGCTTTTATAACAATATGTTAACACATACAAAATAACCCACACAGTAACTAAAACACATGCCCATATTAAACATTGATATTCTTTTCAGACAATACCACAAAAGTAATTTCAGAAACAAACACTCTCTTATACCACAAAAAGGTATACATTTGTGTGTGATTAATTCAGGGAGAAACACGTTTCACAACAGTATCATTAACATAAACACATTTGTTGGGGGAGATCCCCCAAAATCCACAAAACACACACCCCAGGAGGGGAAGGACACAACCCAGACATACAGGGGCCAAAATGACCCAGTCATACAGTGGATAGGGTTACCCCCACCACCCCACCACCCCTGGTCACCCCTGGCGGATTCTTTTTAAACAGATCTTTTAATACTTTTTACATCCTAAAGGTTTGTGGTTAGAATGTGTGTAATACAAACGACTCTTTTAATCAGATTCTTTTTTTAAACTTTGCTTTAACTCCTAAACTTTTTATTCAAAGGTAAGCAGGGATCCTTAAAAACCTAATCAACATTTGTTTTCATCATTTTCACAAATATTCTACTCCTATATATACACATTCAAACATCATGCTTTTCTAACATTGTGTTTACACAAACGAAATAAAGTCACACAGTAACACAAACACATCCCCATATTAACAACATTATTTCATTCCAGACGTATTTCACCCCGCCAAAAACCAAAACTCATTAACATAAACACCTTTTGTTGGGAGGGGGGCTATTCCAGACCAGTGCAGATCATTGAGGAGACTGAAGACTGGAGTTCTTTAATCTAACTTCATCTCTACCTTAAATATCGCTTTCATACCCGTGTTCTTTTTCTAAAACATGTATGACTATTTTCCGTGCGTGTTTTATTTTTTTCATGTTTTCACTCGAATTAGGGTTATGATTAATGAGGGAATGTTGATGAAGAGTCGACCCGGTTGCCGTCCGTCTGTTTATTCAGTCAGTCAAAAGAAAACACACACCAAGGACAACAGCCATTTACACACACGTACAGCACGAATGAGATTAGATTTTATTTATGTGTACGTGTGTATGGTTTTTTATAATCTCCTCATATGCTGGAAAACACCAACCACACAGCTACGGAGTAAAACCTTACACATAGTCTTTGTGCTCCTCTTTATTTCTCTCCATTTCTTTTCTCCTCCCTCCCTCCCTCCCTCCCTCCCTCTCTCCCTCCCTCTCTCTCTCTCTCTCTCTCTCTCTCACACACACAAACACACCCTGTTGTGCCAGTAAAGTACACTAGGAAGCAGGAAGACGGAAGCTAATTTCAGAGAAAGCACGGCTGATCTCAGAGTCTCTCTTGCACACAGAGTGAGATCAGGAAAATGGCCGAGGCCAGTATTTCAGTAGATCAGGACCAGTTCAGCTGTCCAGTGTGTCTGGATCTCCTGAAGGATCCGGTGGCGATCCCCTGTGGTCACAGTTTCTGTATGGTCTGTATTAATGGCTTCTGGGATCAGGAGGACCAGAAGGGGGTCTACAGCTGTCCTCAGTGCAGAGACACTTTCACTCCGAGGCCTGTTCTACGCAGAAACAACATGCTGGCTGAAGTGGTGGAGAAACTGAAGAAGAACACGAAGAAGCCCACCATTGCCCCAAAGAAGACTGAAGTCCAAGCTGCTTCTCCTGCTCACTGTTACGCTGGACCTGGAGATGTGGAGTGTGATTTCTGCACCGGGAGAAAACACAAAGCCGTCAAGTCCTGTCTGATGTGTCTGGCTTCATTTTGTGAAACTCATTTAAAACCTCACTATGAAGTTCCTTCCTGGAAAAAACACACGTTAATCGAAGCCTCAGCAAAGCTACAAGAGAAGATCTGCTCTGAACATAACAAGCCGATTGAGATCTACTGTCGTACTGATCAGACCTACATCTGTTACTTGTGTACGATGGATAATCACAAAGGACACGACACCGTCACAGTCACAGCAGAAAGAGCCGAGAAACAGGTGAGAACGAGAAATCTGTCCAAAATTAAATCATCTTAATGAGATTTTCCGTCTAGAAACAGGTGCTTTAGTCAGTTATATGATTTAAATATAACTGTGTATCAATCAGAAGGATTCTGTGGAATATTATTAAAATTGTACGTGTTCTGGTTAACAGAGTGTTACATTTATCCTCAGTGATACTCGTAATCTGGTCAGATCTGTTAGTGAACATTTCAACTGTGACACACTCACACATATACACAACACACACACACACACACACACACTTAAACACGTCCTGAACACGAGACCGGTGCAGATCATTGAGGAGACTGAAGACTGGAGCTGAACTTTCTACATCATCTTTATGGTCTTCATTAGAATCACTCAGAGAGTTAAGATCCTTTGTGACATGTATTGTTAAAAGCACTTTATAAATACATTTGAACGATCGCTCAAGTTTAGTTTCATGTTTGGATTCTTTATTTTGCAGCTCGCCATAAACAGCCTGCTAGAGATTTCTAGCTAGAACACGACACAATGCAGGAACCATGTAGAACTTCTACAACACTGAGCTACCAGCTGAGTGGATATTGTGATGTAGGAACTAATAAAGATGAATGTACGTCATAAACAGCTGAATATTAATGATGTCTCCTCAGAGAGAGTTAAAGGAGGAGCAGATGAAATCCCAGCAGAGAATCCAGGAGAAGCAGAAGAAGGTGCAGGAGCTGAAACAGGCTGTGAACACTATAAAGGTGAGCAGTGAGCAGAGACAGAGCTGCTCCTAGAAACACACAAAACATGGACAACGAGTCATTTAGAGACCCAGTAAGAGACAGGATGAGGGTTAAGTTTTAAGAAGGACCTCCGTTTGTTGTGTGTGTCTCCTAACAGCTCAGTACACAGACAGCAGTGGAGGACAGTGAGAGGATCTTTACTGAGATGATCAGCTCCATGGAGAAAAGGCGCTCGGAGGTGACGGAGATGATCAGAGCTCAGGAGAAGGCTGAACTGAGTCGAGCTGAACGACTCCTGGAGCAACTGGAGCAGGAGATCGCCGATCTTCAGAGGAGAGTCACTGAGCTGGAGCAGCTTTCACACACAGATGATCACCTCCACTTCCTCCAGGTAACACTCACTGTCTGATCTACAGAGACATGATGTTCCTCACACACCTCTTCCTGAAAGTTTTAGACCATAGGTTCTCAAACACAGGGTCTCCTGGGTTGGATGGTGTTGCAGGAGATACCCGAGCTTTATTTATAGCGTGCATAAACTAGATATATTTTATACTTTGTTTGTTTGTGCTGTTTATCTTTGTTTGAAGTTTAATTTTCTTTCTGTAGGCTTTAGCCTCTCGACGTCAGTCTCCTCCATTAGACAGAGCAGAGTTTCAGACCTCCATCATCACTGACCTTCAACATCTCTCATTTGATGGAGTGAGGAATTCTCTCTCGGACCTGAAGAAGAGACTCGAGGAATTCTGTGAGGAGGAATTCAACAAACTCCTTCCACATGGTAAGAGGAGCTGTTCCTTCTAGAGAAACACCACGATGGACGTCTTTACTCGCTCTGTGACGTGTTATTTCTCATCACTGCTCCTGCTTTCTGTTCTGCAGACAGTTTACTCACCTGACACTGAACTAAAATACTGATTTAAAACGAATAAACCGACTCCATCACTTTCACCTGTTTCCATCTTTCACAACCTGATGATGCTTTTTGTTCTTCATTTCCATTCTTCTCTCCACAGCTGCAGCAGTTCAGATCATTTCACCATCAGAGCCACAGACCAGAGAAGACTTTCTGAAATGTACGTCTAACACACACACACACACACACACACACACACACACACACACACACACACACACACAGCTGTCTCACTCTTCACATAAATATATTCTGTGAATTAAACCCAACATGTTCAGTTTGTTTTTTTCTTTTATTTTAGATTTCCGTGCTCTGACTCTGGATCCCAACACGGCACATCATTACCTCGTTCTGTCTGAGAAGAACAGAGTGTTAACATATACAGAGAGAGAGAATTATTACCCTGATCATCCAGAGAGGTTTGATTATTGGCCTCAGGTGTTGTGTAAGGAGAGTGTGAGCGGACGCTGTTACTGGGAGGTGGAGTGGGAAAGTGATCGAGGTGTGGCCATATCGGTCTCATATAAGGGGATCGACAGGAAAGGCTCGAGTGGAAATTGTACCTTTTCAGGCAACAATCAGACCTGGAGTCTGGAGTACTGTTATTCTTCTTTTCTCTATTTCTTTAACAACACCAGTAAGACTGATCTCACAGTTCCACTGTCCTCAAGAATAGGAGTGTATGTAGATCACAGTGCAGGAACTCTGTCCTTCTACAGCGTCTCTGGCACGATGAAGCTCCTCCACAGAGTCCACACCACATTCACTCAGCCTCTATACGCCGGGTTCGGGGTTTACAAGGATAGTGGTCATACATCAATTATGAGGCTGTGTGATCCAATGTAACTAGTCTGTGATGCTTTATGGTCAGCAACAAATCGATTAAATTGATGCATATTCCTTTACTAAGTTTTAACTATGACACAACGTTAGCATTATATCGTTAAAACACTGGTTTCAGACATTGTTTATGTGGTGAAGGGTTGCTTCCTGGATTGTGTGGAACAGCAGCTGTTACTGATATAAACTGCATGGTGATGATGATGATGATGATGATGATGATGGAACAGTACCAGAGCAGTTTGGAGATGAAGGTCTTGTTCCAGGACACAGCAGGAGACTTGGTTTAATGAGGGACATGATGAGATATTATTATGGTATATCTTGTAGTTAAAGATACATTTTGTAAATACACTTTTGCTTAAAGCTTAATTGGAAATAAAAAAAAATTTTTTAAAGTCTACACACCCCTGTTAAAATGGCAGATTTTTGTGATGTAAAAAATAATAATTCCAAGGCATTGGATATACCGTGGAAGACTGTAAAGAGAATAATCAAGAAGTGGAGGAAATATGGCATGACTTCTCTTCAACTCTGTAAAGCTGCTTTGAGCCAATGTCTATTGTAAAAAGCGCTATACGAATAAAATTGAATTGAATTTAATTCAAACCTGCGACTCCATTTCCCAGAATGCACCATGAAATACAATCATGGCCGACGACTACAGCTCCAAAAGCTATACGCTGTGACGTCACCTTCCCTTGAGAGCTAATCAGTCACACCTGTTCCCAATTACAATCTCAATCACACTACACTACATAAGACGCACGTGCGCTTACTTTGCCGTTACCCAGCTTTGATACCGTATTTGTTTATTCTGGTTCTGATTTTGTTCTTGTTTTTCCGGACCTGGTCTTTTCACCTGACCTCTGCGTGTGTATGATTATTGATTTCTGTCTGATCTCTTGGACATGTTTTATTAAACTGCCATACCTGCACTTGCTTCTGTCTCGGCCTCCGTTCTGAAATACATGACAGTGACACTACTAAGAACAGGACGTCCCTCTAAAATCTCTCCTGAGAAGATCAGGAGAAACCTGGTCAGGGAGGATGTGGAGAGGCCTACAGCATCTTTAGAAGAACTGCAGGAAAAGTACTGGTGGCTCCTTACATGTGACAACAATCTCCCAAATTCTTCACATCTCTGGGCTTTGGGGTAGGGGGGCAAAACATAAGCCTTTTTCAACCAATAATTAAGCTTTAGAAACACTGTATATTGTGTCTAAATACATAATGTTTAGTTAATTTAATCCACTGTTCAAATTTAGTTCTGTATCGTCTCTTATTAAATATGCAATAATTGTCATGCTTATTGATTGTTCATACACGTGGTGATAAGATAATTGTGGGTGGGGTCTGGAGTGTGTAGGATTACACAAAAATGTCTGTATGGATGGACTGTCTGTCTGGACTGTTTGGACGGATGATCTGTCTGGTCCGTCTGTCTGTACTGTATATGTGCATATTTCCCTTTAATTTTATGACTGCAGTGTGTTAATCTTAACTTCCTGGCGTTGCACCTCCTCTTCCCTTTCTGAACTGGGTTTACATGGGAGAGGTTGGTTTCTAATGAGCTCGGATTTAATCTAGCTTCATCTCTACTTTAAATATCGCTTTCATTCCCGTGTTCTTTTTCTAAAACATGTATGACTATTTTCCGTGCGTGTTTTATTATTTTTATGTTTTCACTCGAATTAGGGTTATGATTAATGAGGGTATGTTGATGAAGAGTCGACCCGGTTTCCGTCCGTCTGTTTATTCAGTCAGTCAAAAGAAAACACACAACAAGGACAACAGCCATTTACACACACGTACAGCACGAATGAGATTAGATTTTATATATGTGTACGTGTGTATGGCTTTTTATAATCTCCTCATATGCTGGAAAACACCAACCACACAGCTACGGAGTAAAACCTTACACATAGTCTTTGTGCTCCTCCTCTTTATTTCTCTCAATTTCTTTTCTCCTCCCTCCCTCCCTCCCTCCCTCTCTCTCTCTCTCTCTCTCTCCCTCACAAACACACCCTGTTGTGCCAGTAAAGTACACTAGGAAGCAGGAAGACCAAAGCTCATTTCAGAGAAAGCACGGCTGATCTCAGAGTCTTTCTCGCTCGAAGTGTGAGATCAGGAAAATGGCCGAGGCCAGTATTTCAGTAGATCAGGACCAGTTCAGCTGTCCAGTGTGTCTGGATCTCCTGAAGGATCCGGTGACGATCCCCTGTGGTCACAGTTTCTGTAAGGTGTGTATTAATATCTCCTGGGATCAGGAGGACCAGAAGGGTGTCTACAGCTGTCCTCAGTGCAGAGACACTTTCACTCCGAGGCCTGTTCTACGCAGAAACAACATGCTGGATGAAGTGGTGGAGAAACTGAAGAAGGCTGAACCTCATCCTGAACAACCTGTTGGCTTACCCTCAGAACCACAGACCAGAGAAGAGTTTCTGAAATGTACGTCTCTCTAATACAACTTTCACACAATACTCTCTCATAGTAGGAACGGTACCTTGATAGTAAATTATCTCACACAGACACAGTCCAAAACATAAATTATGTGTGGTGTTAATGCAAATCTGAGCTATTTCTCTGGAACGTTCTTACCCTTTTAAAATATCTGTACACACACACACAGCTGCTGCTTCACATAAATATACTCAACAATTCAACCCAACACAACTACCATTTTTCAGTTTGTTTTTTCTCTTTTATTTTAGATTTCTGTGATCTGACTCTGGATCCCAACACGGCACATCGTTACCTCGTTCTGTCTGAGAAGAACAGAGTGGTGACGTATACAGAGAGAAAGAAATATTACCCTGATCATCCAGAGAGGTTTGATAACTGGTATCAGGTGTTGTGTAAGGAGAGTGTGTGTGGACGCTGTTACTGGGAGGTGGAGTGGGAAAGTGATCGAGGGGTGGCCATATCGGTGTCGTATAAGGCAATCAGCAGGAAAGGAAAAGGTAACAAGTGTGCCTTTGCACTTAACGATCAGTCCTGGAGTCTGGAGTCCTACTGTTCTTCTCTCTCGTTCCATCACAACAGCGTTGCGACTGAGCTGGAAGTTCCACCACCCTCCAGAATAGGAGTGTATGTGGATCACAGTGCAGGAACTCTGTCCTTCTACAGCGTCTCTGACACGATGAAGCTCCTCCACAGAGTCCACACCACATTCACTCAGCCGCTATACGCCGGGTTCGGGTTCTACATGGGTGGTGGTCGTGCATCAGGACCAACTATGAGGCTGTGTGATCCAGTGTAACTAGTCTGTGATGTTTTATGGTCAGTGATAAATTGATTCAGAATCCTTTACTGAGTCTTAACTGTGACACAATTAACATTAAATCATTAAAACACTGGTTTCAGAAATCGTTTATATGGTGAAGTGTTGATTCCTGGATTTTTCTGAAAGTCATGAACGTCACTTCCATAAGATTTAGTATTTTGGTATCTATATGGTGACGTTCCAGAACATCAAATATCACTGAACTTGGGTTCTTATATGTTCTCGGTCCGTTGATTACACCGGTAGATGACGTGCTGTGTTGTTACTTCCTGTCACATCCTCCGGTGTCAATACCTGTAGGATTACTGATACAAATACATCTCGCAGACACAGAACACTTTTACAATTTTAAAAGAGAGAGTGGAAAAACACTTACAACAGTAAGTGGGTCAGAAGTTTTGGAGATCGGCAGGATGCACAAAATGATTCCGGAAAAGATGATGCGCCAACAGCTGACCGCCGAGGATCATCATCACTAAACCTGACCCTGGAAAGAAACCGGGTTTGAGTCTGGTGTAGACGTTAAAATCGGTTGAATTAAATCGTTTTGCCGAACGAATCCCGGAATGGATTCGAAGCGACCGTTTGGAGAGAGGAAAGTGAGTGAAATCGGTGCTGTTTGCTCCAGGTGTAACAGGAACCAGGAGTCAGTATATGAGTCAGGACTCACCGAGAGCGATCCACCAGTGTTCTGTGGAAGGGAAATCGGCCATGACTGAAACACAACAGGAAACGCAAACAGTTTATGAATTATGTCCATATCTGCTGGATAGCAACCACTACAAGCTCTTAAAATGGGTTTGGGTGGATGGATGTGTGTATGAATGGGTGTGTTTAGGTGTGTGGGTGGATGTGTGTGTGGATGGATGAACGGATGGATGGATGGGTGTGTGAATGGATGGATGGATGGGTGTGTGTTGGTGTGTGGATGGATGGGTGGATGGACCGACGGATGGATGGGTGTGTGGATGGATGGATTGGTGTGTGAATGGATGGATGGATGGATGGGTGTGTTGGTGTGTGGATGGATGGGTGGATGGACCGATGGATGGATGGGTGTGTGTAGGTGTGTGGATGGATTGATGGATGGGTGTGTGAATAAATGGATGGATGGATGGATGTGTGGAATTTATTTGACAGTTAAGGGTCTCTGACTACAACACGTTCCGTACCAGCGACTGTGAGGCCGATGTGTAGCAGTGTGACGGTGAAGGCGTAGTCCCACACCCACTCCTCCACAATCCAGGCGAATACGAGTCCTCCCACGATGTATGTCACCTCCGTCGAGATCACGCTCGCTGCACGAGAAACAGACGCACAGTCGCGAAAGCGATGAAGGTAGAATTTAAGACAGTCCTTGTCTTTAGAAATAGCACAAGCTACTGACTTTGTTTGTATTGTATAACTCCTGCACCTCTTTAACCAACAGTCCTGATGTTTCGGCTATAAATCCTGCTTGCGTAAAAAAAATAATAATTATTTTCCTTTAAAGGCTTGAATTCGGCTTACCTAAATACTTCGGGCTGCTCCATGAAGGTTGCATTTTGTAGTTGAACGGTGCTAATAAGCTGTCCTCCTCGTCTACTCTGATATAACACACACAAACACACACAAACACACCCTGACCCCAACCCTGATAAAAACATCCCTCTAAAAAAAGCATAAATGCACAATCTTAAAGAAACCCTTTGTTCACTCTGTTTTCCTGTGGACAAAATGGCAGCTAACACACGTTCACTGTCTGACAGGATGCTTCATTAGTTTTGTTCTGGAGCTAACAAGTAATGGAAATGCGCTATTCTGCAGGAACATACCCACATATGATTTTTGAACATCGTTTAGCGCAATGTTAGCACACCCAGCTAACATGACCTTAAGGATGAGTGGAAAGCCCCACCCCCACCCCTAAGTAAAAACAGTAAACAGTATTTGCTTTAAATGTTGCCATCAAGTTCTACAATTCTATCTCATTCTTTATTCAATGATCATTATGATTTTTTTAAATATAATGACAGATTTATCATTTGCTTCATCAAACAGTGCTTGGAAAAGTTTTCTGGTTCTCCAAGATGGCCACCACTGTAACTAATGTTCTACAGATCAGTTATAGGTCAGTCTACGTCCCAGCCCTCACCTACAGTATGGTCAAGTGCTCTGAGTAGTGATTGAAAGAATGAGGTGGCTGGGCTCTGCCCTTAGAGATAGGGTGTGGAACTCGGACATTTGGAGGGGGCTCTTTGCTTCAAAAGGAGCTGGTTACGGTGGTTTGGGCCTCATGGACGCCTCCTACGGGAGGTGTTTCGGGCATGTCCAAAGAGGAGAAGACTGCCAAGGCAGACCAAGGACTAATTGGTGAGTGAAAAGATTCTGTAGGTCGTAGACACGCTATGTGCACTTGGCGTAAAAGCTGTGGCCTTCCCAACACCGATTACAGCTCCAGTTCAAAATGAAATGAGGCCCCAAACAAACCTGTGTTTTTAACAAACATGTGCTTTACCACAGCTGTATAACGTGTAACACGAAACCTTTTACCTTTGAGAGGCCACGAGGGATTGATCTCATGCTACAGGAAGCCAAAACCACACACACACACACACACACACACACACACAGACATGTGTCATTTTTTTTTTTATAAGACTTACTTCAGGATGCCAATGCACACACTGAGAGTGATGTAGTACAGCGAGTAGAAACACACAATACACATGAACAGGTTCTGAAGAACGACCTGGCAAATGAAACACCACAAATTAATACAGCATCATACACAAAAGTCATTGGGTTTTTATAGATATTTATGCAGTAAGTATGAGTAAATGAATCAAGTGTGGCAGGTGCCACTAGGGGGTGCTAAATGATGCTTTTCGTTAAATTCACAAACAATTTTTTAAATTGTATTAATCACATTTGCATAAAAGAAATATATATATATATATATATATATATATATATATATATATATATATATATATATATATATATATATATATATACACACACACACACACACACACACACACACACACACACACACACGCGCGCCATAGTGGTATGAAACCCAGACACACATTCCCCATATATCTAACTTCACATTAGTGATAGGTATTGCGACTCTTTTCATTGAGTCAATTCATTCGGCTCAGCGCCGAGTCGATTCTTTCGGTTCAGGATCGGCTTGCTGTATTTTTCTTGCCCTTCTAAAAGTCTAGAGATGGTTCTTCTTTGTTGGCGGAAATCTTACTTGACTATCTAATTCACAAAATAATTGGAATCTTAACGGCTTTTCTACGTACGTGTGATTCGGCTCACGGCATTCAACTCCAGCGGTGAACCGATTCAACAAAGACGGAGCTTAACGTAGGCTACAATGCGTTTGTGTCACAGGAAGTCAGTGATTCCTGATTTGCTCTTCCCTTCTGTTTGTCTTTGCCCTGGTCGTGCTAAATGTCCTAAACACACCCTGTATGGATTCCTGAAGGTTCTACAAGAATAAATATATCAACCAGTTCTGCGTAATAGTCACTCATCCATCCAAACCCTCCATCTAACCAAATTTATACACTAATCCATGAATGAATTTTCCTCATGTCTGACTTTGAAAGACCGCAGATTTATTAGGATTATTAGGCCTGTTTTATCCTGCCGTGGATCAGACGCCGAGATGGAGAGCGTTACCCATGTGTCGTTGAGCTTGGTGTTGATCGACAGCTTGCAATGGCGTTTAATCTGAGGCGTCCCACAGCACCGGCAGCAGTAATCCCACAACATGAAGAGCAGACACTTGTCGTTTTATCATCCAACATACAGTGCATGAGCACACGCTATCACAAAACAACCAATGCTAGCAAAGCAGTGTTATGCTAACTCTGTGTGTCTATGAGGACGCGTCTTAACAGGATTAGCAACATGCTTACACATCAACCTGAGCCGGATTAAACGCGCTTCAGAGTCCTGGGATGGACAAGAAAGGCTTTATTCATCGTTTACACATCATGTTCGCACTCTACAAGCTGTATGTGGCGTATAAACATCAGTTGATTTTATGTGGTATGTGCATGAGTTGTCTGAACCATGTCTGCTGAACCTGAGCCACCGTTTTGATGCAGTGAATCCGTTTGGTCATGGATAACACTGACATGTTGTTGTTGTTGCTGTTGTTGTTGTTTTCCAACCTCAAGTGTTACAGCTATCATAAATGACCACATATTTGTATAACTCTCGGCTAATTTGCATGCAACATGTTATATGTATGCTGCAGATTTGTCAGGGTGCCTGGATACTACATTCACCTTCATCACACCTTCTGATCACTAATCTACATAGGAGCGCTATGTCTTTGGTGTGTCCTCAGGCCTGATTGGAAACTCCCTCACTGTGACTAAATGACCGTAACCCACAACCTCAAGCGGATGCTGCTGATAAAAAAAAAACAATAGAAACCATCACAGAAATTCTAATGGTATCTACGACAAATACCATCACAAACCAGCAGCATTTTAAGGCAATAAAAATAAACACCAGTAGAGACCCACAGGGACCATTACATCCAGTTTCCTTTAAAGCCCATACAATTCCCATTAAAACCATTACAAATTCTATGAGGGTTTCTACAGGGTTTGGGGTGCGGTGGGGTTTCAGCAGGAGGGTGGAATAAGCAATATGACTAAATACACCGGTGTTTATTTAAAATAATAGTCATAATAATAATAATAATAATAATAATAATAATATTATAAAAAGTACTCATATTATTCGACCTCCACGCGTAATCCACTATTTGTTGCTAAGCAACATAGCCTTGGGCTATTGATGGATGCTATTAATTATTTTATTATTAATATTTACAATAAATCATTCTTATGTTTCCATTTGGCCAAACTGTAACTGACTGTAATTTTTTTTTTTGTATGTATGTATGTATGTATTTATTCATATTTACACCTAATACGTGGCTCAGCCAATCAGATTTCAGGACTGTAGATCGATTTTCTTCTGTGGAACTCAAACTGATGGGGTTTTATTATTATTATTATTATTATTATTATTATTATTATTATTATTATTGTTGTTGTTGTTGTTGTTGTTGTATTCATTTTTTATATATATTATTATTATTGTATTTTTTTTATATAACTGAAACACAAAGCGTTCTCGGTGAGCTAGTAAACGTGTAAACGCGTGAAAAGTCTTTTAGGTGTGAATAAAAGTTTGGAATATTGGAATTTGGAACACATCTTGTTGAGAAGCAGCAGCAGAAGCAGCAGCAGCAGCTCCTCCAGCAGTGCTGTACTGCGCATGCGCACTGTGTCCGCTGCCTGGGCAACCTGGCATTAGTCGTGGGAGAATTTAGGTAAGAGGCGAATTAAAACTAGAATCAAACTGTTTCCGCGGCGCGTTCCGCTCCTCAGGGGGAGGACGCACGGGTCCGAGGCGCGTTGCGCTTGTATTTATTCTGCGTCGCGACGCGTTTCGATTTAAACTTGGAGATAAAAGTGGAAAGAAAAAGAACGCCCTGCGCGCGAGACAGGAAGAGCTCCAGTGTGAATAAAAGCGCTCGAATAGAACAAGATCACAGTTCCACCGGAAACGCAGAACGACCTGAGGAGATGAATATTATAACACTGTGAACAGTGAGTGTGTGTGATGGTGTGTGTGTGTGTGTTCATGGGGAAATCATGGAAAAGCTTTTTTTTTTGATGCTGTTCATGCGAGACACACAGACGGAAATCAAAACAAACAAACAAACAAACAAAGATAAATGACTGTATTTCTACCTGTATGTCGTCCATGGTGACGTTTGATTTGAGTTGCAGTGAGAGTTATAATTCTGTCCTGCTCAAATCGGACTGAGTTCCAGTATAAGAGTTAGAGAGAATTAATTCCTGCTCCGCCATTTTGAGCTTTATAAATATAGATTAGAATTTATACATATAAATATATAAATAAATATATATATATATATCTCAGAACAGGCAAAGTGGATTAACAATCAAAGGAAAGTGCGTCTTAGTATCCAGAGGCAGGCTTTGTTTCTGAAATCTGAGCGCAAGTGTATTATTATTATTATTATTATTATTATTATGACTCGGAAATGAATAGGTCAAACACCCAGATGCCTTATTTTATTTTACCCTTCAGTTCAGGACTTTATTAATCAATCAATTAGTTGATTGATTTGAATCCGGATTTCTATCCTGTTTACATTTCGAATGCGTCTGTAGTGGAGTAGTGGAGAAGAACGCCACCCATCAGAGCTGAACTAGACTGCGCTGTACAGCTCACACAGCTAATAAGTGATTTCCACACACACTGCTCACTTTTGCGTTCCAGGCTGCTGGGACTGAAATCATCAGATGTCCGATCAGATCTGATAACCTTCATTGTTAAAGACGTTGCAGAGTCCCTCAGGCTCTGTGCTGTGTCTGGGTCGTGTTTAAAATCACAGCCCAGGGGTTGAATTCCACTCATCTATCCGCCTCGCTGTATTGCATTGTCTCAGAAAGGAATAAATGGGAGGATTTTTCACATCTTTTGTTCTGATTTCATTGTTTTGCGAAGGATAAAAGTTTCCAATTCGGAAGTGTAAGAAACAGCGGCCTCTATAGGCACAACAACAACATTAACAACAACAACAACAGTAATAATAATAATAATAAATAACAATTTGTAATTATTATTGTTGTTATGATTATATCTAATTCTCCAGAATATATTTGACTACAAATATACATTTATTTTTACACATCCTTATCTAAGTATAATGTTCAAAGAATATAATTCCTACATTTATAATAGTATAATTTATACCTTCATTGACATGTTTTATTTCTATCGGTCATATTAATTCCTGCTTGTAATATTACTGTGCATCAGTTTATGTTTACTGTTTGTTTATGTTTATAGTTTGTTTACCGTTTGTTTATAGGTTATGTTTATGTTCACAGTTTCGGTTTACACTTTACAGTTGGTTTATTTTTACTGTTTATGTTTACACGTTACAGTACCTGCTTATAGTTGATGTTTACCATTCATGTTTACAGTTAATGCTTTTGTTTGCTGTTTTTGTTTAGTTTATGTTTACAGTTGATGTTTGTGTCTGTTTCAGACCTCAGTGTGTCTCCCTGTCATGGACGGCTCGGCCCCTGAGTTTGACATGTATGGGGCAATGGAGTGGAAGGACGGCGTGGGAACCCTCCCTGGCAGCCAGCTCAAGGTCTGTGCTCAGGACCCATGATGCATTGCTTCTTCTGTTGGTAAATGTTAGTACGGGATCTGTGGTCCTGAGATAAAGTCTTACTCAGAAGGTAGCATTAGGACACGTGTCTTCTATGGATCCTTATTTTTGGACGGATTTGACCAAGCAGTCCTTTAATTCGTTTTTTTTCTCCCTCAGTTTCATGTAAACGAATTCGGGGTGCTGGAGGTCATAACAGACGTGGGAGAAGAGGAAGGGGTCAAGAAGGCTCATGCTACCACCACATGGAGTGTCCCTACAGCACAGGAGGGCAAGTGCACACACACACACACACACATGGTACTACACACATGAACACACCAGCACACACAATTGTTTATATACATATGTATAAACAGGATACACACATTAATACTTTCTGACTGTTTTGTGTCCACAGCTCTGTCGGTTGAGGTGCACTGTGGTCGTGTGAATTTGTGCAGTAACAGGAAGGACTCTGCTCCCCACTTCCTGTCTGATGGACATCAATGCACCAATGGCTGCCTCCACCCAGAGCAACAGGAGTGAGTGACCAACAGAGAGTTGCACCTGAGATACATTAAACATGTATTCCTTACACCAGTGGTTTTCAGAGTGGGGGCCGCTAGGGGGCGCCTGGGGGCGCACAATCAGTTCCTAATGTAATGTAATGTAAGACGTAATTATTAATAATAAAAAGTGGGATATATTCAGAAGTCTGTATTTTTAATGTCTTTTAAAGACATCTTGCAAAAGCTGGCCTTGGTCAAATGTTAATGCCATTTGGGGGGCCTTGCCCGGGAAAAATTTGGGAACCTCTGCCTTACACTATTCCACATTTATTCATGAAATGTGTTGGACTAGTTTAAGCCAGTGAGGCATCACTCCTTCCTCATCCCTCTACCTGCAGAAAGAGTAAGTCTGTGAAAGAAGATTCCAGAATGAACGGTGAGGTCACTCGGGTCAGCAGGAGGAGACCACACCCAGCCAAGAGAGCGGAGGAAGAGCTAGACGAAATGATGGAGGTGGTGGAGGAGGACAATGAAGACCACGTCAGTTTCTCTTTTTTACCTTTCCTTCCTGCTTTCTTCTGTCTCTTTTTAAATGCTAATTCATTGATTTTGAATTAGGCCAGGAGGCCACACCTCCTTGACTCAGACTGACAGGTATGTAGGCCACGCCCCCTTCTCTGACACTGACAGGTCACATCTCCTTTACTCAGACTGACAGGTACATAGGCCACACCCCTTCTCTGACACAGACAGGAATGGAGGCCACACCTCCTTTACTGAGATTGACAGGTACAGAGGTCACACCTCCTTCACTGGGACTGACAAACAGAGGCCGCACTCTTTATACGAAGATGAAAGTAGCTCGGCGTTCATAGATGATCTTGTGGGCGGTACTTTAAGTCTATGTATGGACGTTTTCAAAAAGGAAGTCATTAACATTCATATATACTCATGCTCATGGTTTTTTGTTTTAAGTCTTATTCATGAATTGGGGTGTGTGTGTGTGGGTGTGTGTGTGTAACAGGAAGAGAAAGATGGTCGCCGGCTGGTTCGAGCAGGACTCCGGGGTCGCAGGAAGCGGCGGGGAGATGCAGCTCTGCTCAGACAGAGTAAGTCCTCACGTATTTAACACTGAATGTCACCGTAAACCGTATAAAACACGTTTCCTGTGATGAAGTCATTGTGGGTGAATGAATTTCAGTTTGCATTCTGGTCAACGTGTGAAAACTCTTTAATAAAGTGTTATTGCATCATAAAATGTAAGAGCCAATCAGGGTTTAATATGCAAATTACAATAGAGGTTATGAAAGTGTTATTGCGCTGATTTAGCAGAAGAAGTGGGTGGGGCATGTGTATTTCTCTATGAGAGTTCAATATCTTTCTCCTCAACGTAGAAAACACAGGAATCCGCATAACATAATGTTTCTGCCTTCAACTCCTCCCAGCTCAGCGATGTTACAAGTCACGCACAAATGAATAAGACGGTTTAATCCAAGGTTTTTCTGTTTCTTTGCTAGCGGTTTCGTACGGAGGGAGGAAGAAATCATGGTGCTGGGCTTCGTATCTGGAGCAGGAGAAAGCCCTCACTGCTCCCAGCAAACTGTTTAAAGAGGTGGGGGGGAGGAGCTTTTTAAAGGTTGCTATTTGCCGTATTTAATAGTCTAGCACACAAATCTTTCTGGGTTTTAAACACGCCCAGAAACACACGTTGTGTGTATTTACATGCTGTGTGTGTGTGTGTGTGTGTGTGTGTTGCAGCACCAGTCCTTCCCTCAGAGTAAGAGTGGGTTCAGAGTGGGTATGAGGCTGGAGGGCATCGACCCCCTACACCCCTCCATGTACTGCGTTCTTTCCGTCGCCGAGGTAACCGTTCACAGACACTTTAGTTCAGGAGTATCCCGTTCTTATCGTTTCAGTATTAAATATTGAACGGCTTAAATAGTTTCTGTGTCCGATTTCACCAACACGGTTTATTCCTCACGTCCGGACACCGCGTTGTGTTGTACGCAGGTATCCGGGTACAGAATGCGACTGCACTTCGATGGTTACTCGGACTGCTATGATTTCTGGGTGAACTGCGACTCTACTGATATTCACCCTGTGGGCTGGTGTGAGAAAACCAGCCACAAGCTGCATCCGCCTAAAGGTACAGTACAACACGTAGGACGGCGTAGAGTATAAAGTATAGCAAACCCCAGGGCCGTTTCCGTAGCCTAGCTAAAAACATAATACGATGTCAAAAATATCTTTTAAATAATAAGTTAGGCTAGTTAGTGTGGTGAAAAGTTTTAAATCATATCTTCACTGATTGGGATCGTGCTTTTTTTTTGCGCCTCAATGATCAAATCAACAGCGCCCCCTAGTGGTCCAGAGCCCCTAAGTGACCAATTTTAGCAAGAAACCATCCTCATAATAGAACTTATTTTAGAGTACACGCGAGAACCACTAGAAGATGTGTTCCACTCATGTCAAATACAGTTTAAAGTATGTATGAGTGTGAATGACATTTTTAGGAAACGTGTGATGTTTTAAGAGGAGCTCCCTCTCCAGGACCGGAGGGTAATTACAGCTCTGATCCCTGTGCTGCGTTCTCATGCTGATGAATACACGGTGTTCTGTGTTTGCAGGGATGAAGAGTGAGGCGTTCAGCTGGTGTTCGTATCTAAAGACGAATAAACTGCAGGCGGCACCCAAATCTCTGTTCCACAACCACAACGCTGTGAGCAGATTTCTTTTATAAATAAATAAATAGAAAAACTCTGGTATTTTTTGAGAGGTAAAAGACGAGCCGTCGAGGAGAGTTTATAGCTGCTGTGATGTAAGGTGTTCACAGATGCTCCACGGGATTAAATGAAACTATAAAAGGAATGAAGCAATGAGTGAGTGAATGAAATGAGAAACGGTAAGAGGTGGCGAGTTGCTGTGGCGTGAGAGGAAATAATCACCGTCAGGGTGGTAACAGTAGCTCCGTGTGTGTTTGCTCTTCAGACAGTCACACCTTTAGGCTTCAGGGTGGGGATGAAGCTGGAGGCGGTGGATAAGAAGAAGCCTTCGCTGGTTTGCGTGTCCACCGTTAGGGACATGGTGGACAATCGCCTGCTCGTGCACTTCGACAGCTGGGACGAGAGCTACGACTACTGGTAACCGGGAACGTGTTTTACACGTGTATTTATCCAGCTTCGAGTTTCGCTTGTCGAGTAGACAGCAGGAGTAATGTAGCGGAGAAGTCATGTAAACGTCCTGCCACTAGAGGGCAGTGTTTCACTGATACTTCAGCTGTGTGTGTGTGTGGTGGCTTTATTTGGACTCTAGATGGAGCTAGAGGATACACACACTCTCTCTCTCTCTCTCTCTCTCTCTCTCTCTCTCTCTCTTAAACTCGCCACAGATGTGTGCTGTTAAATTATACATACACACACATCAGTAATGGATCTCTGTCTCTTTCATTACATGGATTTATTGTCTATTTCTCTCTCTTTTAGTTCTACTGTACATCTCTCTCTCTCTCTCTGTGTGTTTAGTTTTATATCGTAATGTAAAGTTATGTATATTATATCGTAATGTAATCTCTGTATTATATTTTAATCTGTAGGTGTGATGTGATGAGTCCGTATATCCATCCAGTTGGCTGGTGTCAGGAGAACAGCAGAACCCTGACCACGCCTCCAGGTAAAAGAAAGAAAAGTGGGATGGATTTAGAAAGAAAGAAAGAACGGATAGAAGAATGAAAGAAAATGGGGATGGATTAAGAAAAAGAAAGAACAGACAGAGTAAATAGTTTGACTTTATGAAGATTGTTTATTGGTATGATTTATCTTCTGCGTTTGATGTTTCTCTGATGTTCAGCAGAAGGCTGGAGGAGCCTCGGCGTTCCCCTCAAGACTGATTACTCTATAAACAAGTTCTCCTCAATGACACGATTCCCTGGATTCCGTAAAGAAAGAGTTTGTTTGCAGCGTTTCTGATCGGGTCATGTGCTCCACAGGTTACGCTGATGCTGAGAACTTCTCCTGGGAAAGGTACCTGGAGGAGACGAGCTCATTTCCCGCACCTGCCAGGTCCTTCAAAGCGGTGAGGGAACAAGTGTGTGTGTGTGTGTGGAAACGTCTGCACAGTTTCAGGCTGTTTCATATCTCGTCTCACACACACACACACACCTCGGTGTCTCAGTCCGCAGCGTTTTGTCTCCGTGTCTCTCTGCAGAAGCCTCCTCACAGTTTCCAGGTGAACATGAAGCTGGAGGCGGTGGACGTGAGGAACCCTGTGATGGTGAGAGTGGCTACAGTGGTGGATCGAGACGAGCACAGAGTGAAGGTTCGCACTTACATACACGGCAAAGATCTATCCCCGCCTGCTTGTGTTCCAAGCTCCGCCCACTTTACTTCAGAAGGTTTTAACAAGGTTTTCCAGGACAGCAAGCTTGAAAATCCTAATTCCACTAATCAAAGAAATGGGGAAATAATACCTAATAATAGCTTGACCTCTGACCTCTAAATGGCCTCTAACGTGTGTGTTTCCCTCAGATCCATTTCGATGGCTGGACGGAAGAGTACGATTACTGGCTGGACACAGACAGCCCGGACATCCATCCTGCAGGGTGGTGTGCCAAAACAGGACATGCCCTCCAGCCGCCAATCAGTGAGTGAGATCGTTTTGGAGGTGGGAGAGAAACTGGAGAACCCTGAGGAAACTCACACAAGAAGAACATGTGCTCTCACTTCTCTTTACTGTGGTATCCATAGTAACGCAACACAAGAGCGCATAGAAAAAAGGAGGGAAGATGCAGAAAGAGAGAAAAATGAAGCTGTGTTCTGTCATGCCGTGTTTGATCTCTGTCGCCCCCTGTAGGTCTGGAAGACACGAGTGAATCAGAGCAAGGCGGATGTCCTACACCCGGCTGCAGGGGGATCGGACACATCAAAGGAGCCCGCTATTCTGGACACCACAGGTGTGTGTGTGTGTGTGTGTGAGAACACCTTGTTTAACTCACCGGTTCAGGGTTAGGTCCATCCATCCATCCATCCATAAAGGCAGCCATTTATCTAGATCTATCAGTTTATCCTTTATATATTGTCCATCCTTCCATTCATTCACCTGTTTGTTGACCGTCCCTTCGTTTGTTCAATCATCCATCCATCTGTTCACCCGTCCATTCTTTCTCCAATCTCTCTATCCGTTCAGTTGTCCTTCCTTCCATACTCCCATCCATTTCTCCATCCGGTCATCCATCCATCCCATCCGTCCATCCATCCAAGAGGAAATCTGCAAAAATATCCAGATCTATTAATTTGTCATTCACTTATCTTTCCTTCCACACCCCCATAATTTCCTCCATCCATCGATCTGTCTATCCATCTCTTCCTCTGATACAAACATACGTATGTCTATCTGTCCATTTGTCTCTATGTCTTCTGTTATATTCTGTTATACTCCATCAGTTCATTCATCCATCCATCCACCTATTCATCCACTCCTCTGAGAGGCAGTCTACAGAGAAGTGTCTATAGTGAACAGAGAGAGAGAGAGAGAGACTTAAACCAGAATCCAAGCCAGAAAGATGGACTGAGAAAGGATAGAACTTGTTAACTCTTCCCTCGCTCCATCTTTGTCTTTTTCTGTCTGTCATCTTCATCATCTTGTTTTCGAACACACCGTATCGGAGCTTGTCTTCGTGTGGATGGAGACATGAGAAGAACTCCAGCGACCAGAGAAGATTGTTGTTGTTGTTGTTTTTTTTTTTTGAAAGATAAGAAATAAGTGTTTTGTTGTGATGTGATGTAAAGTGATCTATCCGTCCGTTCTCCATCTATCCCTCCAGTCTCTCCTTCTTCTCGAGTGACGGTTCTCAATCCCCACCGGATCCTATTTGTATGCTAATTCACTGCGCTGATGAGATACCCTTCCTTTTTTTTCTTTTTGTATAAATAATAAGAAAATAAAAATAGGCCTGTCTTTCATTTCAGCCCCACGGGGATCCTCGAACACATTCCTGCTCCAATCCTCAGCTCTGTTCGGTAAACTGATAATCCAGACTCGACTTCTCATTACAGCGGGAGGATTAGGGCCTGAAATGAGTACGATATCAGGGAGACTTAATACCAGGCTTTATATAATGAGTCTTCTTTGGCCTCATATACATTACAGCACAGTGAAATTCTTTTCTTCGCGTATCCCAGCATGTTAGGAAGTTGGGGTCAGAGTGCGGGGGAAGCCATGATACAGCGCCCGCTGGAGCAGAGAGGGTTAAGGGCTTTGCTCAAGGGCCCCACAGTTTCAGCTTGGCAGTGCTGGGGCTTGAACCCCCGACCTTCCGATTAGTAACCCTCAAGCCACGGTGCGTTCTTTCAAGCCACCACTGCCCCGGTGTATGAAGGCGAACACTGGATTTTCATTGCCGGGAAGAACGATAGACAGAATAGAACTTATCGATTTACCGCTCAACCTAAATATACTCGATCGCCCAGGACACACTAGTTATCAAAGTAAAAACATCCGACAACAAAAGTTATCCACTGACGTGACGAGGCTCAAGTAGATAACAAGCAACGGCAGAGTGATGCAATCTGAGGAAACGGATGTATTTGAAATCTGTTCTAGAACTAACTTTCTTCTGAAGAGAATGGTTTTGACTGAAAGAACCCACGAGTTTAATGCAGAGCTAAAGGTAGAAATGACCACATAACAGTGGCGGATGTTTAAACTGGTGCGTATTTGTGTGTGTGTGTTCTGTTTCCAGTGCCATGGGCTGTCCGTACTCCGAGATCAACATGAAGAAGGACTCGGTCTTGCCGGACCGGCTGAGTGGGGAGATGCCGGGTTCTGGAGTGGGCCGAACACGTAGGGTGGAGCAGACCTCTGATACGGCTGCACACAGTCTCGAGTGAGTGTTTCACCTTCTCTAGGCTCTTCTAGTGAACGAGTAGAATGAAGAACGAATGTCCTGATGCTTTGGAAATGGTCCAGTCTGATGGTCCACGGGCTCCATGTTCTCTTTGCATGCATGAGACTGCTTCTGGGTGCTATGTTATTAGAACATGGTTTGTCTCTTGCACGTGAAGTCCTCCTGCAGAAGGTTTCTCTTTCATTTCATAAAGAGTTCCAAGTAGAACCACTTTAGTAGCCCCCTAGCAGTCCAAAGAACCAGCAAGGAACCTTTTTGTGAAAGCGTGTGGAAGACAACTGTCTCTATCCTCTATCCTGATGGTAATGTGCCGTTTCAGTATTTAAATAATAACCGGCGGATGAAAACCTCACTGGGATTAAGATCTCAAGTCGGCTTATGCGAGAAACAAAGGCATGCAGTTCATCCGCAGCAGATGAGTGAAAAAGCTTTTGATGAGATCTCCACCCATGAAACCAGCGAGTTTTTTGGAGCGTGCTGATTTGTTCCTGGACCCCGGCCAAAGTCATTTTTATGTCAACACTGTGTACAGTAAACAACTCGGAGCGTATAGGAAACAAATCCAAGATGTCCTTGTTATTTATTTCTTTCTTTATTTATTTAGAAAATTGGCACCATATTACCCAGTTCACAGACGCTGAGAGAAGCCAATGAGCTGTTTGTCTGGCGACTCTACTCGTCAGCTTTCAACCTCTACTGGAGCCAGCACCTGCAGTGCTGGTGCAAATAACAACAGCAGTGAAAGATGTTCTCAAATCTCTTCTTCCTTCATTGGGACTGACTGGTACCTCCTTATGCCCTTTTGCCCCACCTACTTAACTAAGACTGACACGGAGGCCACACCTCCTTTATTCGGATTGACCGATACAGAGACCAGTCCTCCTTCACTGTGACTGGTATATATGCAATACTTTGTTCTTTGTAATTGACAGGTACACAGGCCACACCTCCTTTAATAGTCTTGGCAGGTACACAGGCCACACCTCCTTTAATAGTCTTGGCAGGTACACAGGCCACACCTCCTTTAATAGTCTTGGCACTACACAGGCCACACCTCCTTTAATAGTCTTGGCAGGTATACAGGCCACACCTCCTTTAATAGTCTTGGCATGTACACAGGCCACACCTCCTTTAATAGTCTTGGCATGTACACAGGCCACACCTCCTTTAATAGTCTTGGCAGGTACACAGGCCACGCCTCCTGTTGGAAAGTATCAGTGGCACAGCCTTGTGAGAGACAGGTGTATGAATGGCCGAAGTCACACCTGGTTGTCCTGCTGTATCTCAGTGCCACACGTTTCCATCTTTGTGTGTGTGTGTGTGTGTGTGTGTGTGTGTGTGTGTGTGTGTGCGCGTGCACTCGTGTATGTGTGTGTCCGTCCTTCTGCCTCTTTCTAATGACGGATGAACAGAAGGAGTCCGGAGTCACACACTGATCCGTCACCTCCGTTCTTTGGTTCCTCAGCAAACCTGTCCGTCACCTGGACAAGGCCGACACGGCAGCCGTCGCCATGGAAACGCCGCATCAGAAGCCGGTCGGTACGGAGTCCAAACGAAGGTAAAGGCCAGCTTTAAGCTGTTTAATTAACGTTCACACACATTGACATTCAGCCATCTGTCTACTTAATAATTCCTCTCGGGCATGTTTTCCTCGGTGATTAATAACGCCTGGGTCAGGACTGGCCTTGTACGAAATATTTATATTTACTGTGCTGTTCGAGGGTTTTATTGCTTTCGTTTGTTTGTGTTTTTTATATATATACTTTGTCTTTATGAGCCCTTTGTAATCCGTTTATACCCGAGGCTCCACTCGTGTCCGAGCCTGGTGTGGTGTAATGCTAGATATCTCCGCAGGCGACGGCCGCTTATATACAGAACCTCGAAACGCGGCTCGGACGTATCCGATACCCGGGAAACAGAGATTGGATTAGAATTCTGACGCCTCGGGCATCTCCAGATCTCTTTATCACAGATCGGTTTGTAATTCCAGTTGGCGTCCAGTAGACCTCGCAGAACTCTGTGAATCACAGCTCGGATCGTAATGCCTGCTGGTGTGTGTGACTCACAGCGTTCCTAATAAGGCCTCGTATCTGGCTGGCGGTACGATCGGGTTCGATTCGCAGTCTGACGCTGGGGGAGGAAAAACAGACCCAGCATGATGTGTGCACTCACTCGCGTTGATTTTTCTCAGCTCGAGCAGCAGGGTTGAGTCCGGGGGCCACTCTGAAAGTTAGATCTAACGTCAAAACAATACGGCGTGCTGGATCGAGCGCTGTTTTACTTTTATTTTCGCTCCCTTTTTACTTTCCGTAGTTTTGCTTTTAAACCGTCTCGTACTTTTATGTTACGGCGCGTTATAATGTTTGATGGCAATTAAAAAAAAAAACCAAGGTTATTTTTATCTCCGTGATATTTGTCCAAAGGAAAACATCTGGTAGCTTCGGAGGCGTGAACTACACCTACACCTGAATGTGGAGCCGAGCGGCCGCGTAACACGACTCTGAATACCAGGAACTTTCCCCACGTAAATATTCACTTAGCTTTAGGATGTTTACGGTGCCAAGTCTGCCCCTGAGGTGTCGCTCGGATAGAAATAGAAGGCGTGGCCTAAAGTCTGAATACAGAGATGTACTGACTGTAAATTAATATATATATATGGAAGATAGGTTGAGTTTATATTGTGTGTATTACTCCACGTAGCGCCAGTACAACGCTAAAGACGCAAAGCAAAAGCTTTCAGGACTTACGGAGTACATTTGCGGATAAAGCAGAACGCGCGCTCGTTTAACCGAAAGCAGGAACTCTTCACAGATACGATCTCCTTTCCATTTTAGATGGAACACACTGTCCTGTGGTGGATTAGCTCCTCTCTCCAAGTCGGGGGGTTTGGTTCGGTTCGTCTTTATCCTTCGTTTTCGTTTGTTCCTCCTAAAACAGGCGTAAACGCTTCAAGAATATTTACTTTCAGATGTGGATTAGCGTCCGTCACGGTGCGTTTTATTGCATAGCGGAATCGGAGGAGCGTATAAATCCCACATGGCAATCGTTTTTTTTTTTTTGTAGAGAAAAGCCCAGGCTTTAACATTAATCACAGCTGGAAAGAACAGATGTGGAGCGTGCGGCGCGGGCTGTCGGAGAGCCGAGCGTGCCGCTCAGACTGCGTGATCGCTTATTTTCTTTCTTATTTATAACTTATTATTATTATTATTATTATTATTATTATTTGTATTTGTATTGGACACTAATGACATTGAACAGAAAATCAGCAATGGATTTGATAACGGATTGAAATGAGCAGATCCTAAATCGTGTGTAAATACTCTACACACACACACACACACGTCTAAGCAAACGTTTGTCGTAGTAAAGCTTCCTTTTATGTTCAAAGAGTCCATGCGTACGGAGCTCGGAGTTTGAGCAGTGACGGTTCTCGATGTATTTAATTTGGCACTCGCACTATCACCGTGCTATGTCCGTCACCTGATGATGTCACTGATGATGTCACTGTGTCCCACGTCAGGGTCGGGCGGCCGTGTAAGGTGAAAAAATTGGAGGAGCCGCCACAGGAAGAGGAAGTGGAGAGCGAGGAGTCGGCTATCGCGGAGTCAAAAGGTGACAAATGAACAGATTTACACTTGATGGTGATGATGATGGTGAATATGATAGTGGTGATGGTGAAGATGATGGTGATGATGATGATGATGGTGAATATGATAGTGGTGATGGTGAAGATGATGGTGACGATGATGATGATGGTGAATATGATAGTGGTGATGGTGAAGATGATGGTGATGATGGTGAAGATGATGGTGATGATGGTGAAGATGATGGTGATGATGGTGAAGATGATGATGACGATGATGATGATGGTGAAGATGAAGATGATGGTGATGATGATGGTGATGATGGTGATGACGGTGAAGATGATGGTGAAGATGAAGATGATGGTGAAGATGATGGTGATGATGGTGAAGATGATGGTGATGATGGTGAAGATGATGATGACGATGATGATGATGGTGAATATGATAGTGGTGATGGTGAAGATGATGATGACGATGATGATGATGGTGAATATGATAGTGGTGATGGTGAAGATGATGGTGATGATGATGATGATGGTGAATATGATAGTGGTGATGGTGAAGATGATGGTGACGATGATGATGATGGTGAATATGATAGTGGTGATGGTGAAGATGATGGTGATGATGGTGAAGATGATGATGACGATGATGATGATGGTGAAGATGAAGATGATGGTGAAGATGATGGTGATGATGGTGAAGATGATGGTGATGATGGTGAAGATGATGGTGAAGATGATAGTGGTGATGGTGAATATGATGGTGAAGATGATGGTGATGATGGTGAAGATGATGGTGATGATGATGGTGAATATGATAGTGGTGATGGTGAAGATGATGGTGAAGATGATGGTGATGATGGTGATGATGGTGAAGATGATGATGACGATGATGATGGTGAAGATGAAGATGGTGATGATGAAGATGATGGTGATGGTGAAGATGATGATGACGATGATGATGATGGTGAAGATGAAGATGGTGATGATGAAGATGGTGATGATGAAGATGATGGTGAAGATGATGACGATGATGATGGTGAAGATGAAGATGGTGATGATGGTGATGGTGAAGATGATGATGACGATGATGATGATGGTGAAGATGAAGATGGTGATGATGAAGATGATGGTGAAGATGATGATGACGATGATGATGACGATGATGATGATGGTGAAGATGAAGATGGTGATGATGAAGATGATGGTGATGATGATGAGGAAGATGGTGATGAAGATGGTGAAGATGGTGATGGTGAAGATGATGATGATGGTGAAGATGGTGATGATGAGTCACCAAGAAATCAGAAAGTGTAAACAACTCTGTCCTGAAGATCTCAGTCTATTCTGAATGTGTTTTGTTTTTTTTTGTATTTCTTCTACGTTTCTTTTTATGTTCTGTCCTTCATGTGTTCGTAGCTGTGTCTCTCCTCGTCCACTGAGGTTAAGACTCCAGCCGTTAATGAGAGTGAAGATCATCTTCAAACCGCGAGGCCGTAGCTCATTAACTGCGCTCGCTCAAGCCCCCCCTAGTGCTGCGTTTGAAAGGAAACGTTTCCCTGGACAGCCTGGTTAAGGAGAACCGGACAGTGCAGTAAGCTAGGAGTCAGACGTTCAGTCTC
>CM022753.1:1922379-1957379 GCA_012411365.1 Ameiurus melas
TTTTTTTTTTGTCGCTCCACAGGTGACGGAGTTCATCCAGGGCCTCCCGGGATGTAAGGAGCATGTACATACTTTCAAGGAGGAGGTACCGCTTTACACTTCACCACAGAACCACAGATATTATGTGCTCGACGCAGCGTGACTTCCATTTCAGTCTCTAATACGCGAACAAATAACAGCCCGCCTTAATCCTCGAGCTGGATTCGTGGTGGAAAAGCTCTTGAATCTGTGTTATTATTTATGAAGCCGTGCGATCTGAACTGAGTTCTCCAACTCTTTAAAGACTTGTGAAAAGATCACGGAGTGGTTCTTTCCGTTATCCAGTGATTCGCGCCTTGACTTGTGAATGTGTCGCTTCCTTGCAGCAAATCGACGGCGAGGCGTTCCTGCTGCTCACCCAGACCGACTTGGTGAAGGTCCTGAGCATAAAGCTCGGCCCAGCTCTCAAGATCTTCAACTCCATCCTGATGTTCAAGTCGGCCGAGAAGTCCGCCTGCAACGAACTCTGACCTCCGCTGAGAATTCGGCGTTGGAAAGTGCGATGGAACAATGTGATTACGAGTCGGGAATGTCACGTGTGAGTGGTGTGTACATAATATGAGAAACGATACCAGCAGCACAAATCTGCTGGTGATGAAGATGATGATGATGTTTTGATGAAGCACTACAAAGTGCACCAGACTTTTCCCCTGATGTGGGTGTTCTATAATGCGAGCCACGTGCACTGAAAATCTGTACAAAATCATATCAGGGAGGAATAATTAGCTCTGGCAAGCCATATTTCATTTCATTTCATTTCCAGATTCCTTTCAGTGGCTTTTCTGGAACTGACCTTCTATAGCATCCTTCTATAGCATCCTTCTATAGCATCCTTCTATAGCATCCTTCTATAGCATCCTTGTATGGCGTGTTTCTATAGTGTCCTTCTATAGCATCCTTGTATAGAGTCCTATAGATTCCTTCTATAGCTTCCTTCTATAGCACCCTTCTATAGCGTCCTTCTATAGCGTCCTTCTATAGCGTCCTTCTATAGCTTCCTTCTATAGCGTCCTATAGCGCCCTTCTATAGCGCCCTTCTATAGCTTCCTTCTACAGCACCCTTCTATAGAGTCCTTGTATAGCGTCCTTCTATAGAGTCCTTCCATAGCTTCCTTCTATAGCGTCCTTCTATAGAATCCTATAGCGCCCTTCTATAGCTTCCTTCTACAGCACCCTTCTATAGCGCCCTTATATAGAGTCCTTGTATAGCGCCCTTCTATAGCGCCCTTCTATAGAATCCTATAGCGCCCTTCTATAGCTTCCTTCTACAGCACCCTTCTATAGCGCCCTTATATAGAGTCCTTGTATAAGCGCCCTTCTATAGCGCCTTTCTATAGCGTCCTTCTATAGCTTTCTTCTATAGCGTCCTTCTATAGCTTCCTTCTATAGCTTTCTTCTATAGCGTCCTTCTATAGCGCCCTTCTATAGAATCCTAAAGCGCCCTTCTATAGCTTCCTTCTATAGCGTCCTTCTATAGCGTCCTTCTATAGCGTCCTTCTATAGCGCCCTTCTATAGCTTCCTTCTATAGCGTCCTTCTATAGAGTCTTCTATGCGCTTCCTTCATAGCGTCCTTGTATATACGCCTCTTTTATAGATTCCTTCTATAGCGTCCCTTCTATAGCGTCCTTCTATAGCATCCTTCTATAGCGCCCTTCTATAGCTTCCTTCTATAGTGCCCTTCTATAGCGCCCTTCTATAGCGCCCTTCTATAGCGTTCTTTCTATAGCGTCCTTCTATAGCGTCCTTCTATAGCGTCCTTCTATAGCGTCCTTCTATAGCGCCCTTCTATAGCGTCCTTCTATAGCTTCCTTCTATAGCGTTCTTTCTATAGCGTCCTTCTATAGCGTCCTTCTATAGCGTCCTTCTATAGCGTCCTTCTATAGCGCCCTTCTATAGCTTCCTTCTATAGCTTCCTTCTATAGCGTTCTTTCTATAGCGTCCTTCTATAGCGTCCTTCTATAGTGCCCTTCTATAGAATCCTATAGCGCCCTTCTATAGCGCCCTTATATAGAGTCCTTCTATGGCTTCCTTCTATAGCGTCCTTGTATAGCGTCCTTCTATAGATTCCTTCTTTTGCGCCCTTCTTTAGTTTTGCACTAGAGCTACCTGTCTCGTTCGCCGTGTGCAGTACAGCACAGCGTGCAGTTTGGCGTTGCGTTAGCATTTGGCTCGGTCGTGTGATTTCAGATCAAATGTGAACTTTATGATCGTTTTAAACACATTTAATGCTTACTTATACACCTCATAGCACAATAAAAACCACCAAGTTGATCATTATCCCATAATAGCACCTCCTTATACCACAGCAATGATCTCACCGTACGTACGTACTTCTCTTTTTTCATTCGTTAAAGGACGACACTCTGAACTTTTTATCCCGTTTTTAGTCTCATCGAATGCCGTTGAACGAACATGAACGATGAAACGTATCACTTAGCGGATAGAAACGAGCAGTCCTCCCTCACCAGTGTTATTTTTATTTGGAGTTAATAAGACGGGGAGAAACCCCCCCATTTTCTGAAAACGTGAACAAAGGAAGAAGAAGACAGGGATGGATTTTTTTTTTTTCGTTTATCTCCTCTCATTTGTCCCTGCAGCCCAAACATACTTCAAATGAGTCATGCCTTTAGTGTCACCTCCTAGCTGAAAGACTCAGTTGAAGTGTGTGTGTGTGTGTGTGTGTGTGTGTGTGTGTGTGTGTGTGTGTGTGCGTGTGGGCAGTGTAATTCCAATATTGCTCTCTTCCAGTTGAACTAAATATTTAAACCACTTCGTCAGTCTTAAAGGAAGTGCCAGACTCCGTATTTAGAGATGGATGTCTAGCTTCGTCTGTTCTTATTACGATAGATTTATTACAACAAGTAAACATTAGCATAAATAATCCACCCTATAAAATAAAATAAAAAAAGGCTGAAATGGAGCGACTCGGGACTCTTCCGGAGCGCCAGACGCCATATCAGCGTGCGTCTCATGGCCGTCTCCGTGCTCTCCAATACCAGAAACCCTCAGACCTACAGAAACGTCATTAAAGATAACTTTGATGTGTTTTGATGTGTTTCCGCCCTCGAGACGGGAGTTATTTTTAAAACCCCCGCTTTTCAGACGGACGTAGGCTGAGCGCTGTGCGTTTCTCATTTCTGTCCCGTGTTCTCATTGTGTACTTATTTATTTGCCGCGAGGCAAAGTTCGTTTTCTCCTACGAACGCTGCACGGACCTGCGTCGAGCGCTCGCCGGCGGAGCGTCCGGGTACAGACGACGCTCCGGGTTCGAGTCCACGCCACGTCCTGAGAGACGGGAGTGTAGGTCAGGACCCGTCTCGGGGGAGTTCAGAGCTTGGACTGTGAGCAACACTGTGCTCCTCCAGCACTCTGTGAAGGTCGTGTGTGTGTGTGTGTGTGTGTGTGTGTGTTCCTGCAACCGTTTTCCCACCAGGATCCATCCAGCATCGTCAGAGATCCCTACGATAACGTCCGGTATTACAGCGCAGAATAATTAGCGGCGGCGTTAAAGACTTGAAGCGAATTGAAAGCAGGGTCGTTCTCCTGTTCTCCCCGCTCGAGGAAAACACCAAACGCCGCTTACGGTAAATCCTCTCTCCACACGGTCGAACCCTTGAAGGGTTCTTGAGGCCTCGGTTTTGTGAACCGTGACCGTTCAAGACGCTTTAAGATGAAGAGCGCCGCTCTAAATCCTCATCGTTTTCCAAAAGAGCCTAAAACGGCGCGGCTAAATCCGTCCGCTTCTACCTTCTTCTGAACCCTCCTTCCGAGTCATTACTCGCCATGTCTTCGTATGACTCATAATTCACTTCAGAGGAGAAAAAAAAACCCTCCTGTGAAATTACAGTTTAAGTATTTTGAAGAGCAGCATTTTTTTGGGGTTTTTTTTTTCTTTTTCTGTGAGATGTTTTCTTTCTTTAAAAGAAACGTAACCTCGCGCACTCTCGGATAACCCCGAGTTGAAGATCCTTCAGAGATATGGAGCGCCCCAGACCAGCAATTTCAACTAAGACTGAGCAGCACCTACATCAGGAAACATCAGAAAGTCTGAACGTACAAAATCGGATCAGGTTCATCATCATCATAATAATAATAATAATAATAATAATAATAATAATAATAATAATAATAATAATAATAATGATAATGATAATAATAATAATAATAATAATAATAATAATGATAATAATAATAATGATAATAATAATAATAATAATAATAATAAAGGCAAGTGAGAGGATTCAAGTTTTCATCACTCTTTGTCTTCTGAAGAGAAAACGCCGCCATGTCAGCCGTTCTCGATCTTTATAATCCGATCAGATCCGAGATCTCAACCCCGCCGTGGTCGGAGATTCGGAACCGGGCTTCTTTAACGCCTACTGAACGGAACATATCTTCGTTTGGAGCCGAACTTCTCCACGGTAGAAACGTTCCACTGCAGTCGCAGGACAAATCTTCCTCGTACAGTTCCGTCTCTATTTCTTTTTGTTTCACTTAAATGTACCGTAGCAGCCAGGTCTCTGCATTACCCATGATGCATCAGCGAAGGCACATGGCAGGAATTTACCGAAATCTGATTTGATCTTCTACGTCACGCTGGATGCACACGGCTCGTCTGACCGGACTTCCGTAAACAAACCGCTGGAACCGCGGTTCAGTCTGTCTGAACTCGGGGTAATGAACGTGCGGAGTATTCACACTGATAATCCGAGAGGAGATTATTTACGGAAGAAGTCTCGCGCTGACTTCACGCCGGGGTTCTCCGCTCAGATTTGATCATCGGCGAGAATACGTGTCCGGTCCGGGGGGCGGGGTTTGGGGGTCGGGATTGAGCCTCGTCTGTGTTCTTATGACACATTAAGCACTTTACTATTCAGTACATGTACAAGTGTCGTTAAGTAGCTTAACCCAGACGCTTTTATAATATTATGGTCTGGTCTTTATGGGTTTAAAGCCTCGAAGCAGGACATTCCGCTTGTACTGGAATGTTGATTTAACTTCTCTTGAAAAAAGACCGAGAAAAAGGTATTTAACAGTAATATAGTTTAATTGCAGGATTTCTGAATTTTAGGACGGAGCTCCGGTTCGTTTAAGTATCTCGGGGTTTTGAAGGCATCATTAAAGTTTCATCGTAAAAACCCTGCCTCGACTGCAGGAGCAGGAACGTTTCTGAATATTTCAACTGGATGGGATTTCGAGCTGTCCTGGAGAAGACCACGAGAGAGAAGAAGAGGAAGAGGAAGAGGAAAACCCAAACGTCTGCACGAGTCCTCGTTTCCATCCATCGCAATATCGTTCACCATCGATCGCGTCCTTTAGTTGGTGAAATGTCTCGGATGATTTAGTTGGATAAATAGGCCCGCGCCGTGAAAAGCGCGTGTTAGGATGGTGCGGCAACCAGAGCAGCCGTCGCCATGGAGACTTCGCATTCTGAATCGCACCATTCGAAGTGTGTGCGTCTGCTATTGACCTTTCCATGCACAACTGAAAATGAGGACAGGTTAGCGCGCACGTGTGTGTGTGTGTGTGTGTGTGTGTGTGTTTTTTTTACGAAATTGTCCACAGATTCATTTGGCACCAAGCGCATGTCGGAGAGAGTGTCGAGTGGCTCGTGTGAAATGAATCTGAACGCTGCGTTGGATTTATCGCTTCACATCCAAGCCTGTAACCTCAAAACGATAAACCGGGCCATAACGCAGTTTTCGGGAAAACGCCGCCACTTTTATACGATACGTGTTTTCACTAAAACAAAAACAAGGATATTAAAAAAATAATAAAATGGACGTTAAGATTAACGTGCGGTGAGAAGCAGGACGCGGGGGCGTATAAAGTTTATTTAGGTGATGGGAAGAGGTCCGAATACATGCGGGCAACGTCACACGTATTGACCTACGACAGTACCGGGAAGTACAACTAACCTTTACACTATAATGTGCAGTATAACTTCACAGCGATGCTTTGGATGTTGGTAAGAAAACAGAACAGGTGAACACAATAAGATAGAACAAATAAGAGCATGTGCTGTCCCTATAAACAACGGGAGTCCGTACTAAAGGATTTATACTGACCGGAAGCTTCTAGACTCCAGTTTAGCATCATGCTGATGTTTATTGTATATAACTGGTGTGAAATAGCAAAAATAGTATTTAAAAATGAAAAGCCATTTAAATTGTTTTCACGTCGCTTCTCGTGTACATCATGTTACATTTTATTGGCTACCAGCTGCTATAGTGACGAACAGGATCAGCCAATCAGAATCATGCATTTTTCACAAAACGTCCTAGCCAGCTTGCTGTGAGGTGTTTATTTTTATTTTGTTTGGGGTTTTTTTTTGTATATATATTTCCTGTGCCTATTAACCATATTATTAATATGGTGCCTCAAATAATCAAATAAAATGCATCACTGTTATCAGTTTAATCTCACGGGGGCGTTATTTCCATATTTCCTCATCCGCCCCCCCCTTCGGAAAAATTCATCCCTGGCTACATCACAGCGTCGTGGATTCGTTTTTTATTTTTGGTCCAAACTGCTGCTCTGAGCTGAAACGTGTGCCTGTGATTCTCCGAGCCGTGCCCTCAGACGTAAACACTCGCACTAGATATGTGACCGGAGTGTGTATCTGGGTGGGAGTGTGTTAAACGTGTGTGAGGTTTAAGCCCCTACATGGGAAAGCAGCTCTCCAAACCAATTCCGACCCAAATCACTTCGTCTGATGCGTCACACACGGAGAACACGCCGTTCGCGCAAAGAGCAGCAGTTCCAAGCGCTGGCGATCAGATGATTTTGGAAAAACAACGACAACCGTCACTATGTCTAAGGCTGGAGTTCTGACCGCTTGCCAGTGATGAGTGCTGGCGTTTGTTTTTGTTTTTTTGGGGGGTTCAGCCTCCAGCTCCAGCATTGCATCAGTGTGACTCGTGAGGAACGCACAGAAATTAAACTCTGCTGCAAGTTCTATCGCAGTGGAAAGTCTGACTTAGTGATTGCAAACTGCCAAGTTTCCATGGAGGCGTTCCAGCTGGAGCTTGACATGGTTCAGGGGGGAAAGTGTCCCAAAGTTTTCCACGTGGAAACCGTGACGACAGACTGCAAGGAAACGGTTTGTAGATAGGGGAAACAGAAGATACGGAAAAGGAGTGTCGGAAAGGCGAAGAGGTTTGATACGAACACCGACGCTGTTGCCACGAACACAAACTGCACTCGAGTCTCCATCAGTGTTCCACACAACACACTTGATAAATTTCCTGGTTAGACATGTAGCATTAGCAAATTTATAGAAGGGGTGGATTTATTTATTTATTTATTTATTTAAGCCGTCCAATCATATTAATAGCAGTTTGTTTGGATGACATCCAACATGGTCCTGGACATCCTGGAAAAGTTCTGATGAAATTTTGATTGGTTTATAAAACGCAGATACGACTGCATGTGTAATTCGGGATTACGCGGTATCGTCACCGTATCGACCAATAAAAAGAAACCTTCAGCACACCGACCATTACATGCTTTTGTTTAAAAATATTATAATAAAACACTGATACTGGAGACTCCTTCCGTAGCTTTAGGTTCGTATCTGTCTGTGTTGCGGCAAAACATACGCAGGACGCTTTGCATATTAACGAGTACATTAAAAGATGATGAGCGCGTGAGACTGAAAACAGCGGTGTCATTACTTTTGGAAATTCATTTAATAAAGACAGACCTCAGAATTCACTCAGAATGGTGTCTGTGTGTGTATAGATGTGTGTGTATAGTTGTTTGTGTGTGTGTCTGTGTGTATAGGTGTGTGTGTATAGATGTGTGTATGTGTATAAATGTGTGTATGTGTGTCTGTGTGTATAGATTGTGTGTGTCTGTGTGTGTGTGTGTGTGTCTGTGTGTATAAATGTGTGTGTGTGTGTCGTTGTGTGTGTGTGTGTGTGTGTCTGTGTGTATACTTGTGTGTGTATAGATTGTCTGTTTCTGTGTGTGTGTGTGTGTGTATAGTTGTGTGTGGGTGTGTATATATATATGTGTGTGTGGGTGTGTGTGTGTGTATAGTTGTGTGGGGGTGTGTATATATGTGTGTGTGTGTGTGTGTGTATAGTTGTGTGTGTGTGTATATATGTGTGTATATATGTGTGTGTGTGTGTGTGTGTGTGTGTATAGCTGTGTGTTGTGTGTGTGTGTGTGTGGTTTTTTTGTGTGTGTGTGTGTGTGTATTTGTGTGTGTGTGTGTGTGTGTGTGTGTGTGTGTGTATATATGTGTGTGTATATGTGTGTGGGTGTGTGTGTGTGTGTGTGTGTGTGTATATGTGTGTGTGTGTGTGTGTGTATATGTGTGTGTGTGTGTGTCAGAAAACTAGTGTTTAGTTGGGGGGAGATTGTTTTCTCTAAGGAGAAATGGAAAAGGAAAATATTCTCTCTCACACACACACACACACACACACACACACACACTGAGGAGACAGTTAAATGTCCTCGAGCAGATGATTGTAATTTCAGGGTTAGCTCGATCCTTCAGTGTGATTGAGATTGAGAGGGTTATGTTTCTCAAGACTGATAATTTTATAAATATTTTCCTCCATGCCCTGAGAGTGTGTGTGTGTGTGCGTGTGTGTGAGTGTGTGTGTGTGTGTTTATACTAGAGTCTGTTTGTTTGCATGCATTTTTGTGCTCTTTGAAGGCCACTATGTCATGCCTAAACACAGGAAAGTGAGCTCCAGACATCTGTAATCTCTTAGATAAGGAGGTTTCACCCTCGTGTCGATTTAAAGGCGATTCACAGCTGCTCTGCATTTGCGTGATGGAAACCCCCTCCTCGTCCGACTTCCTGTTTCGGCTACTCAGAAACACTCCTCGTTAAAATCCAAACTAAACTGCGTGTCGGAGCTAGTGCGGATTCCATTAGCATGCACAATAAATACATTTAAAACGGGGGACGTTCCTGATGAGACGTGGACCCGGGGAGACGCATCCGTCGCTCGAAGGAAAAGTTCGGGCAAAAATTGAATGCAAAATATATATATATATATATATATATATCCCTCCGAATGATACGTTGAACGATAAATCCCTCAAGTTATTGAACGAACTCGTTTCTGTTTCTGGTCGTGGAATGTCTTGAGCACTGTGGTTTGATTTTCTGTTGCCGTGACGATGAGGCACCTGTCCCTACAACCTCCATAGAAACGAAAGGCAAAATTCTGAATGTTCTGCACATCCTCTGGGACTGTGAGAACATCTCTCACGTCACTGTTAAACCAGTACATTTAAAAACGGGTTGGACTGCCAGTGTTTAACAAGTTCATATGTTTATGTTTAATATGCTCTAATCACATTTAACGTTGTGGGACTTCGCCGCAATAACGATTACGTTATAGCAGCTATAAACAGCTTGTCCCTCACCAGCCTCTCTTTATTCTCTCTCTCTCTATCTCTCTCTCTCTCTATCACACGCTCTTTAATAAGTTAATAATACAAAAAAAAGTGTGGTTTGTCGCTAATGGCCTACAGCGAACAGCTGATATATCATTAATCAGGGTTGCCAGGTTTCAGAAAAATGTCCCGTCTGGCTACACCTACATCTGAAAATCCACACGAAAGACCTTTTGGGAAAATGTAGATATGTTTTTTTTTTTTTTTTCTCACTCTGGTGCACACGCATTCCTGATCTAGAGATATTATACTACACTATATACAGTGTAGATATTATACTACACTCTGTAATCCCCCTTTCCTCTCTCCCAATCTTAGCAATATATTATACAAAAACTCTCTGCACTTATATAGACGTAATGCAGATTTTATTCCTTAAAACCAAATCTTCTTCTTGGAGTATTTTAAAATCATATTGACCCAATCTGGCAACCCTGACATTGTCCTCCTCCCGTGAAACGTGAGCACGGGGCAGCGCCACTCCTGCCCCTATGGCTCTCCATTAGCGTTTGTTGCAGTTCCCATGTTTGACCACTAGGTGTATTAACAACTCCTCAACATCCTCAAGCGGGTCACTCAGAAGAGGTCTTCAGATCTTCACATCTTCTCCTGAAGATGTCTGAAACGTTCGCGTTCCCGATTTATCTCGGACTGTCGCGAAGAACCGACACCGGAGACTCCTTCCGTAAATGCTTCATGCGCTGAACAATGCAAGAGCACTCGTACTGTATAACGCTGGGAGTGAATCAACACCTTCTGACCAATCAGGATCCAGCAGCTCCATGAGATGAGCTTCTCATAGAGGTGGAGAGAGAGGGAGATAACACCCCACAATGGTTTGGTCTGGAACAAACCAATCTGGCAACCAGGCGCGCGCGCGCTCCCCCTACTTTCTCCTCCTCCTCCTCCTCCTCCTCGTTTAGAAACGGCTCGCGCATCATCTAACGTGGCAGTCTCCAAGACAACGTTCAGACGGAACTCTTATCGCGGTGGTGACGTAAAAAAATAAATAAATACTGAAACAGAGAATAGAAACGAAGAGGGGATGGTCTCGTGCACGAGTCGGAGCTGGAAAAGATCTGATTCGGGTTTATTTGTGCTTGTTGTTGCACTTGCGCGCGCGTTGGTTTACGGATGAACTTGTGGAGAACGTTCCCGCGACCCGGAGGAGGACAGAAGGACGGGAGGACCGAGGGGACACGGGATGCGTGTTAATACAGAGGATGCCCGCTTTCGGAGGAAACCCTTGAAGCGCGTGCCATGCGAGTGTCTCGCGTCGTTTCTGCGCCGCGCGCGCGCGCGCTTTGGAGACGCGACTTTGGAGAGAACGGGAAAGAAACCGAGAGAGAGACACGACTCGTTCTCCGGAAAGCCTTCAGTTCTTCACGTGCACACCGATGTGAATCAGGATGAAGCAGGAGGGAACGCGCGCGTGCACGATGGCTGAATAATCAGAAACAATAATAATAATAATAATAATAATACATGAATAAATAAAGCGCGGAGAAGAGAAGGTGAGCTCCTCACGGCATCAAACTTTCTGAAGTATGCTCTGTAAAAAAAAATATTCAAAAGAAAGAGGTTGGATTCATAAATTCCGGGTCACAAAAATACGGGGTCTTCGGGGTCTTGAGAGAACCTTCTCTCACAGGGTTTCCCATCTTGTGTTCTGAGGAACCGTTCTTTTTATTTTCTAAGAGCGCACTGCAGGAGTCTCATCCTCGTGGTGAAAAACCCAAACCTCAGGAGATCTTCTCCTAATATTACAGATAAACACACAAAAAAGAGAAGACTTGATAGAGTTACATTGTTGGTAAAATATATATATATATTTATATATTTACATATTATAAAATTATAATCAGTTTCTCTGCTTGTTTTTATTCCGCGTTTATAATTAATTAAAATGTTAAAGAAATTAAAAAAAAAAAGAAAACAAAATCCTACGTCCAATCGATGATGATTTATTTGCTTGATGAAGAGTTATTCGCCCAAAATATGAGGGGGGAGGGGGGAAGGTTAAAAACAACTGCATTATGGAAATAATTATTAAATATGACCGTGTATAAGATTTGTTTAAATTGAGAATTAAATGTTAAATGTATATCGACCTGACGCACTGAACGTGCTGATGAAATTTGCACCAAAAAAAAAAAAAACCCCTCGCAGTCTTCTCAGCTAAGATCTCATTCTCCCAAGAGTTCATCAACTTTTCTTTATTAACTAAAAAAAAAAAACGAACATTCAGCACTCAGTCAGTGGAGGTCTGGAGGTGTGGAGATGTTCCCGTGAGACGCGCGCAGAACCATTAACGCGTAGGATTTGATCGATTTCCTCATAAATAATAAAGTAGTTTAGTCGCTTTCCATCTGGAAAATCCCTCCTAAAGATCTTCCTCGAGATCGTAGAGATCTGACGTCGCGCAGTCTTTTTAAAGAAGAAGAGTAATTGGATCTGACATTCACGAGCAACGCTGGAGACGTTCCAGAGCTTGGAGGATGATCATCGTGTGCGCTGGTGAAGAATGAAAAGGGTTTTTTTCCCGTTAAAGCGGTACGACGGGCGTCGAGGCTGTGTCATCGTTAGTGACGCTGCATGACGTGTGTTTTCAGCGCTCTCGGGACTAATGCGGAATAATCCGAAGCTCTGAGACTGACACACCGTTCAGAAAAGATCATCCTCCAGCTGAAGCACTGATGGATTTTTAAAGCGAGTGTGAACATCTGCATCTACGCGTGTCTTCACCGATAGCGTTTATAACTAGTTCCCTTCCACTAATCCTCGTGCTGTAGAACCCGACATGAGTGTTTACCGGAGCTACGTGTCCTGTGACGCTCCACTGTAACTGTGCTCACAATAACTAAAACAAATACAGCTGCGAGCTCGGGAACGCGGGCTCGTCCTGCGCCGACGAATCGGAGGGTATAAAAGAATTCTGGTTCCAGGACTCGCGGTTCAGAAAATATTAACATGACATATTGTGAGTGCAAATTTGGACAGTTGGTGGCGCTAGAGGGACTGAGTTAAAGACTCCAAGTGCGTGCTTGTTCGTGTTTGGATGCGCTTCGTGTCGGTGGTTCTATAGGCACTATACAGGCCGGCTAGGATCCTGGGGGCGGAGCTTCTTAAACATGGGTGGGAATCGTTCAGATGTCGAATCAGAGACCTGATCTTTTCCAATCACGTCCCCGAGTACTTCTCACAAAACGCTAAGTATTTACTTTTGGTAACGGACCGGCGTTTTCAGTTCTTCAGAGCACCAAAGAGCTGAACGTTAAACTCCTGAGAGGTTCTAGAGACGAAGAATTGGAAACGATCAGCAAGCACCAAGATGATCTGGAGTTTGGAGCGTTTCGAAAAAAGATTGCTACTCGGAACCGTTGCCGACGAGGAAACGCTGTTCCACCACGCAGAACTTCCAGAGATCCGCCGTGCTCTCGTCCCCGCCCTCCCTCTCTTCATCTCCACCCTGCTGCTGTGTGATGAGTTTTTCATGGAGTCAACATCAAAAGCGTAGAAGCGCCCACTCTCTTTCCCACTCTGAGTGTGTGTGTGTGTGTGTGTGTGTGTGTGTGTGTGTGTGTGTGTGTGATGGAGAACGGGAGCGAGCCAGCTTGTGATCTCTGGCGTGTGGGTGGAAGTTGTGGTGAGTTCTGAGATCCATTTGTTTGTGTTGAATCCACCGACACGCTGTCCGTCTGGTGAGAGACGCCCAGAAAGAACACGCACGGAAACCCAGACTTGTTGCAACCAGTTTATTATTATTATTATTATTATTATTATTATTATTATTATTATTTATTACTACTAATTACACTTTATTGCTCATTAACTATCGTTAAGCAGTTCAACCAGGTATATCAGAACATTCCAGAGTGTCTTAGGTCCATCCATGCCCTTCGTAGTATATGTGTGTGTGTGTGTGTGTGTGTGTGTGAATCTTCTTCCCACTGCTCAGTCACCCTTAAAAATAGGTTTTATGCCCACAAAGTCCGTAAGCAGAAATGCGCTTAAGCATTAAGCGGTCCGCCTCGGGAAAGAACGCCTGTCAGCATGTCAGGATCAGGGATTCTGCTTCATCTCTCTCTCTCTCTCTCTCTCTCTCTCCACACACACACACACTGCTCGGGGATCTTAAAGACAGGCAACAAGTCATCTACTTATTGAGTTATACCGAGTGCGAAAAAGGCCGATGTTTGCGTCGATATAAATTCTCGCTAAAAGCACGAGTTCCATAAAGTCGGGCCGTCTTTGTTGCTGCTAAACGGGTTAATGAAACGCAGCTGGTCCTGCTTCAGATTAGCTTATGTAGTCAAAACAGAAAAACATTTTGCCGTGCCAACTTCTGACTATAAAGCAAACCTGTATTATGATGTCTGGCACGGCGCGTTGGCATTGTTGTCCCGGTGAATAATCACGCATCGGCGTCCCAGAGTCTGAAACCAAACAGTCTGTCATGCACAAAAGGATGACATCGGGGGGGAGGGGGGACCCACGCGCAAAAGGAAAAAAAAAAACTTCTCCAGGCTGGCTCTTGTTGCCTAGGCAACGCATAAGCATTCCGTCGAAGTCGTTCCCGGATCCCCCGCTAATTTTGCAGCTAACGAACTCGAGAATCGATGCAGACAGCAGAACGCGCGCCACGGAAAACCTTCCTCGATCCAGGAGACGAGTGCGGGGGAGCAAACGCGACGGAGACTGAGCGAGGCGAGGAGGAACAGATGATGCAGGATAAATAAAAGTTCAGTCAGCAGTGCGAGGTCAACAATGTGTTAGGACGTACGGGCTTTGCAGACGCGGACGCGTCTCGTTTATCCCCGGCGTCGTGTGCATGAGGACCCTTCGGATTAATCACACGACGAGGCGACAAGCGTAGTGTCGAAATTCTCAGACAAACACAGCAACACTGTCGAAGAGTTCATCCCGACTCCCACCGGTGGCGAGCGTGGCTGCAGTCTGAGCCGTCGTAAATCGCCGTAAAGAGCCTTCGTCTGTAAATCTGTATTCGTCTCTCGTTCCGACGCTAAACACTAGCAGCTGTATACAGCTTCCTTTACAGATCTATTGAAGATCAGGGCCGGGCAATATGGCAAAATATATCGTATCACGATACTCCACGCCGAGTCAGTCGCTTCAAATCGGAGCAATCGAACCGCTGTGCTTCGTGACGATTTATCGCGTTGTTAGATTGACACGTCGCCCAGACGTAGTCGAGGAAATGAAGAAAAGTTCACGGAGCACGTTTTATATCCGCATCTCCCCGTGTTGAAAATAACGATGGTTCAATGGAAACAGTTCCCCTCCTCCCAGTCCAAAGAAAAACCTACGCTCGACTATGTATATTTGATTCCACATGGTCCCTTTCACCATCTGTACACCACGAGCAGCGTGTTGCGGGTCTTTTCTCGACTGGGAAGTCGATTAAACGCCTCGATGTTTGGTTTAACGGTAGGATAAAGATATATTTGGTATATTTCAAGATCTTATTCGTTGGGCTTCGGCTGTTCCGTTCACGTCACCAGGCTTTTTGCCATTTCCTGTTCATAACCGGTTGCTATATTTGTAGAATGACAAACAGAGCTCCGGAAATAATGGCCTGCGTTATAAATGTGTGTGTTTGTGCTGTTTCCTGCTGCTTTAATGCACCGTCTAATTAAGCCGTAACACCACTGAGTTGTTCTGTGTCAAGCACAACAAAAAATGCACAATTTTTCATGAATGTAAGGTTTTGGTGTTGTCTTGGTTTAATCAGCGGGTTTAATTCACAGCACAGCTGGCGTAATTCCTACCGAGATGTAGGTGGTTGAGTCTATCCGCTAAACCCCTTTCCCAAAGGTTAATGCATCCGCTACGCCCACATCAATACTGTATAAACAAAGACAAAAGAGGCGCCTGCGAGCGAGGATACAGCATCTCACTCGTCTCAATGTATGCTCTTTGTTTGTTTGTTTTTCCAGGCCTGTGTGTTGTCGTAGTGATGATTGCGACTGGGGGCGTGATCACGGGCCTCGCAGCCCTGAAGAGGCAGGACTCGGCTCGCTCCCAGCATCACCTGCCCATCCAGTCGCCCGTCCCTCCTCCCGAGAAGAAACGTCTGAAAAGAAAACCTCGCACGGACATCGTCGTGGTACGTGGGAAAATCCGCCTGTATTCCGCGTCTGGTTTCTTTCTAGTCCTCGGAGTCTTGATTTTGATGGTTGGCATTGCCATGGCTGTACTGGGGTACTGGCCTCACAAGGAGCACCAAAGGACACCCGAGAACAAGCACTCGGGGAACGTCACGCAGGCGGCGGCGCAGGAGCAGGCAGGAAAGGTGGCGCGGTTCTTCGAGCAGCACTTGCACTCAGAGAAAATGAAGATGCTCGGACCGTTCACAATGGGCATCGGGATATTCATCTTCATCTGCGCAAACGCCATCTTGCATGAGAACAGGGACCGAGAAACGAAGGTCATCCACATGAGGGACATTTACTCGACTGTCATAGACATCCACAGCCTGAGAGTGCGAGAGCAGAAGTGTATGAACGGGGCCTTCGCGGGTCCTTATGCTGACCACGAGATCCGCTCTTTTGGTCAGGATGGTCAGTACACCTCGCGGCTAGCCGCTAACACGCTGCTGACGTTCTCCGGATTGGGCGGCGACGTGCGACTGTCCCGCCGCACAAGCTCGGCTGATGACGAGGAAGGTGTAACGAGCGACGGAGGCTCGAGCTTCTTGTCACCTGGATATAGGGAGCATTCCGGGTCGATATTCGGGTTCCAACCGGAAGGGATGCGTCGCTGGGAAGACAAACGTAACAATCTGAAGAAGTGCCAGACACGCTCCATCGTGTCGTCCTCCATTAGCGCCTTCACTCTTCCTGTCATCAAACTCAACAACTGCGTGATCGACGAGCCTGACATCGACAGCATAACCGAGGACTCCGAGCAGCTACGAGACCGATCAAGTCCTTCGTCCATGGAGTCCTTAACCGTACCTATTCCGGATATCTCGAAAGCCTTCAAGCCTCCCGGCGCGACGTTGCTCCGGAGTAACTCTGCTACGGAATCCCCCGCGTTTGCGTCCGTGTCCGCTTCGCCGTCCTCCCTGTCCCCTGGATCCACCAGTGGCCGATTCCTGTCCCCCGGAGCAGCCCGGAAAGACTTCGGCTCGAACAATTCTCTCCACATGTTCTCGGCTCACTCCAAGTCTCTGGACCTGGAACGCGGTCCCACCATGCTGACCGTACAACCAGAGCAGCGCAAGCATCCCAGCTGGCCCAGGCTGGATCGCAGCAACAGCAAAGGCTACACCAAACTGGAGAATAAAGAAGACCCGATGGACAGGCTGCTGGTGCCCCCAGTGGCTGTTAAACGGGATTACACCAAAAAAGAGAAACTGCTGATGATCTCAAGGTCACACAACAATCTGAGTTTCGAGCACGACGAGTTTCTGAGCAGCACTCTGAAACGCGGGACGTCCGAGACCAGATTTTAAGGGACGCATCGTGCACACGTCACATCCTCGTCCCTCTGCAATAGATAAAATAATGACGTTCTGTCGTTTTGCCATTGTTGAAGTGGTTGTGAATTTCAGAAACACTAGTCCCATGGACTGCAAGCTCAGGTGGATATTCTGATAGGCCGAGCGTTTCTAAAAACAAAGCGTGAGGATTTTTAACCCCGGACACAAAAACTCACCGGTTGAACCACTGTAAATAGACTGCGCTGTAATAGCTGTGTCGCTTGTTCAGTCTGTTAAATGCATTTTCGTACCGTTTCTGTATTTGATAAACCGTTGATACAGGACCTGTTGTTAGTGTGTAGAGAGTGTGTGCATTGTTGTACCAGAGAAGGACAATTATTTTGCTATGAGGTTTTAAATAATTTATTCAAAAAGAACAACTACAAAAACTACACACACACACACACACACACACACACACAAACACACGGCTATTTTTGAACAAGAGTCTTCAATGTATTATTTATCTGTTTCTCAGAATAAAAGTAAACCTTTCACACAACACGGGCTTTTATATGTTGTATGGTCGACGCTGACATAAAGGCACTTCGCATCTCGCCTGGAGACTGCCAGAAACTGCCCTGCGTCAAAAACTCGTGTTCTTCACCACGTTTACAGCTTCATCAAAGCTACTCGGAAGATCTCGGGCCACTCGTCAGATCACACGTCACAGACGTAACGCCTGTTTTCATTTCCTATTAATCAGCAGTGGCAGAGTGTTGATATACTATAGTGTATATATACGGAGATCTACTATGTTCTGCGTTTCCATAGTAACGACTCGCTCACGGTTTAGTTTACTAATAATAAACGCGTAAAAACGCTCACAATCGTCAACATGGTGGCGTTTTCAGTGAGGAGGTGGCCTGTTTGACATTTACGGAAGGAGTCTCCGGCGTCAACGTAACTAACGCGTTTCACCGACGTTCCGCAACGATGAAATGGAACTACAAATGGATAAAAAGACGTAATATACGGAAGATGATTAACATCAGCGTGGTAGCAGAAACGCCGCTTCATCACGCTACCTCCTCGTTGATTATTTTCCCATTACAGAATGACACCAAGTGTTTTATTCCTCACATACCACCAGCACCGGCCATCTTACCCAGCTTTCATACTGGGCCATTGAGCTAGAAATTCAGAACAAGTAGGTTATCATGTACCTATTGTTATTATTATATATTTATTATTATTATTATTTTAAATATGTAAAGCCACATTAAGAAATAATCATTAATAATTAGATGTGTAACATATACACTGATTTCTATTCGAACTACTGAAAGCTTAGCGTTTGCTATTAGCAGGAATAGCATGCTAATCCTGGCTCTTGGGTCGGAGTTAACAGTGTATAGTACAGTGGTAAACACTTCTTCATCCCTTAATAACAAAGCACAGATGTGAAATACATTTGTTCTTGATTAGATTTAGTTCCTGGGTTAATAGGAAACGTTTATTTAGCGATTAGTCTTAGCGTAGATGTCAAAACACCAGTCAGTCAGAGTTTATTGGTTGTAAGTTGTTTAGTAAATCATTGCCTTATAAGTGAGCAAAGGCTAGCACAATCCTCCCTCGCTCCGTCTCTCCGTCTCTCCGTCTCGAGTCTGAGAAAACTTTCCACCTCTTGGCAAGAGAGTGAACAGCTTTCCCGTATTTATCGTCCTCGTCTGCTCGTGGACCGACACGATCGCCGCCGAGCTCCGCTCCCGCTCCCGCCCCGAGACTTTCGCCGTTTACACACCAGTCAGAACCCACCACACGTCGTGGCGTCTCCGGGAATAAAAGAATGCTCGGTACAAAGCGCCTGAAGATCCAAAAATCCCGTCTCATCTCTTGATCAGAAAGAATTATACACGGGCTGTGTGAATGAATGAATAAAAAAAAAGGCTGTTATAACGCTCCGGCGACGCTAAGTGCGTTTTAAATAACTCAAGCTGCTCTGAAAATTAGTATCCGTCCATCTCGTGCCGACGTTAACGCAGTACCGCCGGTGCCACGGTGCTCGGGGTGTAAACCGAAGAGTCTGGATTATATCTCCAGCCCCGGGTCGCTGTATTAACACGGACCCTTCGGTCAACATCTGTAAATTGCTTTGGGCGACGAGGTTCATCCTCAGCTGCTGCACAAAATATTAATAATAATCTAAAAATCCCTGCAGAAAATCTCACTCCGTATACCCGACATATCTAATCTCTCAGTCGAGAGAGTCACTGTGATGCCCAGTCCCTGAGTTTTATGCTCAATAAAGGAAATGCTAATAACATGCTGAAGAACGTTTACATAAGTCTACTGCATCCCACTTTATAAATTACACAGGGTTAATAAGATTCCGTCCGCAGCGGTGAAACGCCCGTGTTTAACGCATCGTGATTCAGAATTAGAACAACGGCAACCTATGATAATAAATGTGCCCAAGACTTCCCGCTGCTTCTGGAGAGGATTTATGTCGTGTTTGCCGAGAGAACTCATGAATGCCGAGTCTGATCGCTGTTCTACAGCTCCACTGGTCTCGAAACCTAATGAAATATTACCTTAACGAACCTTCCAAATATGGAAGTTGGATCATCTTGTTTTGAGGAAATGAACAGTCTGAAGTTCTGTCCAGTGTGAAGGTTTTTGAGGTTTCTTGAAGAATCTTTTACACAGTAACACAGCATCTTGTCCATGTTCTTGTTCATGTTCTTCTCCATGTTCTTGTCCATGTTCATGTTCTTGTCCATGTTCTTATTCATGTTCTTGTCCATGTTCTTGTCCATGTTCTTGTCCATGTTCATGGTCTTGTTCATGTTCTTGTCCTCGTTCATGTTCTTATCCATGTTCTTATTCATGTTCTTGTCCATGTTCTTGTCCATGTTCATGTTCTTATCCATGGTCTTGTTCATGTTCTTGTCCATGTTCATGTCCTTGTCCATGGTCTTGTTCATGTTCTTGTCCATGTTCTTATCCATGTTCTTGTCCATGTTCATGTTCTTCTCCATCTTCTTGTCCATGTTCATGTTCTTGTCCATGTTCTTGTCCATGATGCCGGATTTTTCTTCAAAAACGTTTGTGGGTACTTGGTCATCACACTCCAATGAAATAACGAATTAATGAATAATAATTTATTTGTCGTTTTAAATTTTGCGTCAGTCTTTTTACACATTTTTTTTTTATCCTCCTTGTTTCATTTTTGTTCTATGAAGTGATCCGGATGCTTGCGGTTTTATTTCTCCGTCCCTCATCCACCGTCGGAGCGCCAGAGGCTCACCATGGCAACAGCAGGACTCCTGCCACTCACCTACCTGACGTCAAAGACAGTGCTCTGTTGGACGCCGGCTCTAAAGGACATCACGAGAGGAAACCAGGTAGGAACAAGACGAGGACAAACTCTGAAGTGCGTCAGCAAAAAAAAAAAAGAATCAGAATAAGGAAAAGGATCATTCACAAAGTGTGCTTAACAAGCGTCCGTGATAATGGCACAAGGACATGAAGGACATTCTGATTACTGTACTTAAAATAAAATAATATATATAATTATATATAATAAATGTTTAATTATTCATTTTCTTGCACTTTATAATTTGGACATCCTGGTTGTACTTTCTTCTTCTCAGGATCTTCGGGATGTTGAACATGTGCCTTTCTTCTGCTTTCTTTCTATTTGGGGGGGGAAAAAATCGTTGTTTTTGAAACTCGAGCGATGTAGCTGAGGTTGAGGAAGTGTCGAATTCCAGTTTAGACCACGCCCACCCGCTTCTGGTTTAAATCTCAATCCCGACATGCTGAGCGGATGCAGGTAGGCTACAGATGCAGGTCCTGGCGTTGCGTTACTGTACACCCCTTACGTCTAGGCTCTAGCGCTCGCGTCTGAAGCGTGAAGAGCTCCACTTCTGCTAAAACGGCTGACTGGGAAATGACTCGTTAAATAAATAAAGCTTTCAGTTTTATTTCAGCTTGATTAATATTATTATTATTATTATTATTATTATTATTATTATTATTATTATTATTATTATTATTATTATTATTATTATTGTTGTTGTTGTTATTATTATTATTATTATTGTTGTTGTTGTTATTGTTATTATTATTGTTGTTGTTGTTATTATTGTTATTATTGTTATTATTATTATTATTATTATTATTATTATTATTATTATTATTATTATTATTATTATTTAAAAGTTTTATGTCATGTTTGTTATCATTCCTTTTCTCCGTGACGGGAAGAAACCCCTTGTTTTGGACTAAATTGTTCCCAAAGGTGCCATTGATGACCCTGAAACGCGCCAAAGTGCTCCCAAGGGGCCGGTTATGAATCCTAATCATGCTCCCTGTACAGTTTTATTCCTCTTGATAAAGGTCTAAAGGACGATGCAACCTTCACGGTGGGTTATACTCAAGGGTTCTCTCCTGGGGACAGCTCCTGCTCAGCAGTTGAGAATACTCTGGATTTCTGATCAGAAGCTTATGAGTTCAAATCCCAGCCCTGTCATGTGACCTCTGTTGGGTTCTTTACCCAGAATACAGCACTTTATAAGGAAGATGGAGTTAGCTAGACAAACACCTGAGGAAAAGGAAGGTTTTAGGCTTATTTTTTTTTAATGAGAGAGTCTGGATCTTGGACTCTAGTATACGATTGGACTGGATTCGAAGTCTGTGATGTTCCTGGACCAGATGTTATTGGGATTGGTCTTTGCTAGACCGCAGGTGTTAAAGTGACTGATCATTGGCTGACGCGTTACCTTAGACTGACTTTCCCCACGTGAACTCGAGTTCATCAGAAGAGCTGCTGGGTGTCTGAACAGGATCGATTCACAACAGCGGCTTCTGCTGCGTCCAGCTAAAAATATCTCCGAGAGCGAGAGCGAGAGTGTGTGAGAGAGAGACAGGGAGGGAAAGAGAGACAGACAGAGAGAGAGAGAGACAACATGCTCAGAAACGTGATTCGTTTGCTGAACTTTAAGGCGAGACACTATGGGTGAACAGTGTAACTTTTTTTAAACAATAAACGTCACAATGAAGCTTCTCCAGTTGAGTTTTTATTTTATTTTATTGTACTTTTATTATTGTCTAATTAAATAAAAAAAAATCATGGCAACGTAATGCCAATGATAGTCAACATTTTTGGGAAAAATATGATGCATCTAGTCACGTCCAGTATTATGCGGAGAATGGCATACAATATTATTTGTAAAAATGTGTGTTTTTTTAAAAAAATAAACAGTAATTATAGATAATATAAATATTATAATGATTTTTGAGGAAAATACAATGTGCTTTGCAAAGGAAACTGATGTGTGCATCATAACAACGCATCAAATTTGTCAAATAAAGTATATCAGGAATGTGATGGTGAAGTGGGCGGGGCCTAAAGGTGCCTTCCTTCTACTGTTCTACGTCTCGTTAAATGCGGTGCTCACGAGCCGACAAACATTTCTGTCTCGAGTTTTGATGTTTGTCTTGCTGTCGTTTAAGATAAGATACCGAAATGAGCGTTTCGACCCGTAGCGTCCTCGCCTTAACGCTTTCCTACGATTGGAGCAAAGCTGACAGACACAAAGCCTCATGGGAAATAAGCTGCTGTTTGACTAGAGGTCAATAGGAATGCTTCGAAGCGTTCGGGTAGTTCTCGGTTTTCATCGATTTAACGTGACAGCGCAACCAACGGGCATTCATTCTGACTAGAGATGCAACCGAGTACCGACATGTTATTAGAATCTGACCCAAACGCATTATTTAACAAAGACCGAAACACATTAAAGGAAGGAGTCTCCAGTGTCGGCACTTTGGCTGAACTTTGTTGTCAGGTTCTAGAGAGAACCATTAATGGTTTCATTGGAACGCATTAACAGATCAAACACTATCTTCTTTCGTATTATAGAATGACATCACGGTATCCTAATGATGTGTACTCCTTTTCATGTGCGTGTTGTGTGTGTGTGTGTGTGTGTGTGTGTGTGAGTGATATCACTAAGACTGATGCTCATAATAACGGCTGTTTAGTCAACAGGAAGGATCTCATCATGTTCCGCCAGGCACGAAAAGCCCACATGTTTATTGAGAAGTGACAGTGAAAGCTTTCCTTATGTCCTTATTGAGACACACACACACACACACACACACACACACACACACACACACACGCCATCAGCAAAGTAAATGAATACACTATGTTCATCGAGACCTGTGGAAATGGTTTCTGTGGGTGTTCATTTATAACTGGTGATTTTTGAAAGGCACACACACACACACACACACACACACACACACACACACACACAGAGGAAGAATTTAAAGCAGAGTGGGTGTCAGTTCATTTAGTCGTGACTGGAAGCTAACTACAGGCTAACAACAGCCCCCAGGCCGAAAGATAATCCACACTGCTCAGAACCAGCCTGTGCATCTGCGGGCCCTTGGGTGAGAATTTAATAACATGTTCCTCCGACAATTACCCACAAACCAGCAGAATCTCTACACACACACACACACACACACACAATCAGTGCAAACACAAGAAGCTGTTTCTGTTTTTATTAGCTTGTAAGTCGACAGCAGTTACATTAACCTTAAACGCTGCACTAGTAATCTCAGTAGTGATATCATTAAGAATAAATCACCACAACCTCCTCCTTCATCTGGTTCTACTCTACTGAGTCAGACCATTATTCCTCGTGCGCCAGCTCCATCATAAACTTTTGTCCGAATTCTATTACAGACGGTCTGATAGCGTGTGTTCTCCATGTCAGGTTACATGACGAAGATCCTCTAACGATAGACCTGCGATTACACAAAATCCGGATATCAACTTCTGGAGAAACGTTCTTCAACGTCAGCTTTAATTTAAGTGCTTTATTGTTTCTCCATGTGCCATGTGTCTGTCATCGTGTTTGGAGCTGTTCCAGATCCAGATGTCTGCTCCACCCGTTAACACCATCCTCGGTCCAGGACCAAAGATCTCATCATCGTATCCATACGTACCTTCCACACCTGGTTCTCTGGATGTCCGGTTGAAGGTTCTAAGTGTTAGGTGATCTTGGTGAGGCCTCTAGAAACAGTGTTTACAGTCTGGAGTGTGGTTCTAGCATAGTGATGTCTCCAGGGAGACACTCTTTACAGTCATAGTCTGGAAAGAGGCTCTAGAATGGCGACACCACCAGGATTAGTCCAAAGTGTAGTTCTAGAGTAGTTAGGCCTCCACGGATTACTATTTATAGTCTGGAAAAAGGCTCTAGAATGGTGACACCTCCAGGATTAGTATGAAGTGTGGTTCTAGAGTAGTTAGGCCTCCAAGGATGACTATTTATGATCTGGAAAAAGACTCTAGAATGGTGACACCACCAGGATTAGTCCAAAGTGTGGTTCTAGAGTAGTTAGGCCTCCAAGGATTACTATTTACAGTCTGGAAAGAGGCTCTAGAATGGTGACACCACCAGGATTAGTCCGAACTGTGGTTCTAGAATAGTTAGGCCTCCAAGGATTACTATTTACAGTCATAGTCTGAAAGTTGAAACTGGTTGTAGGTGCTAGGTTCTAGAATGTGGATCTAGAATTGGGATGCTTCCAAGGAAACTGTATTTACTGTCATAATCTGAAAAGGGATTCTAGATGCTTCCAGGGAAAAACTGTTTACAGTGCTAGTCCTAAATGCGGTTCTGGAATGAAGTGGAGTCCAGAGAACTGAAGCACCAAAAAAAAAGTATGGACTCCATATCAGCGATCGGTAATGCATTCCATCTACAGTCATACTGCTCCTTTCTTCTAGTCCTAACACTGTTTCATAAACACACACCGCTCTCTGATCTACAGTCTGAGTCCGATCCAGTTCTGTCAATGGTACTGAGTCTAATCCCCTGCCAGGTTCTGCTGTCTAATCCCCGCTCACATTAATGTTATCAGAAATACAGATGAGCAGACACACACGGCGTCCCAGTGAACACCCCTGTGACACCACATCCCTCATTACTGAAGCACTTCCTGCTGAACCTGTCATTACCGTCGCCTCGACCTCCGCTGTTCTAGGCTCATTAGCCTCGGCATCAGAAGCCCAGGCAGCTCCTGCCAATCTGAAAGAGCTGTGTGTCGGCAGACGGCACGGAACCGAGCATGCAATTAGAATTAGCCAAATGTGATGTACCGCATGTTCTAAGAGAACTCAGGTTAGCATTTCGCAGAAATATTTTAATATCTGAAAACAGTCCCTGAACGCCGACGTCTCCAGAGTAACCACATCCAGGGTCTTCTGAAAACGAGTCTGTAACAGTAGTGCCTCAAATGGAACCTATCTACAGTGTTCCGTGGATGGTCATGCTATGGTTCTAGAAAGTTGATCCCTATAAAGAAATCTGTTTAGCGGCCATGTTTATAGAACGTCTTTGCCTGCAGAGAAGCAGTACCTACCTAAAGTTATTGTTCTAGACGCGGTTCTACAATGTCTATAGCACTACCACTAATTACTGTAGAGTCCACTAGAGTCATAGTCCTAAAAGTGGTTCTAGAATGGTGAGGCTGGTGAGAAGTGATGGCACCAATTATGAGGCCTACAGAGACATGGTGCTGGCCATTGTCATAAAAATGGTTCTAGAATTTCAGCAGTTCCAGAGGAACAGTCCTTAGAAGCATTGTATTGAAAGTAGATCTAGAATGTTGAACTATACAGGACAGCGCTATCTACACGCATAGGTTGCACCTAGAACACCTCCGGTCGTTGTTCGCAAACAATATTGGTTCCACAGTGTTGGAACTGCTGTTTTAGGACTATAGGTCTAGGTAGTGACGTAAAATTAGTTCTAAAATGGTGATGCCTCCACTGAAATAGTATTTACAGTCATGGTCCTAAAAGTGGTTCTAAAAAGCTAATACTTCTATATCAACAGTAATTTTATTTTCATAATCCTAAACGTTTTACTAGAACATCAAAGTCTCAAGAGGAACACACTACAGCTGTAGTCCTAAAACTGTTTCTAGAACATCAACATCTCAAGAGGAACGATAACAAAAGCTGTAGTCCTAAAACAATGGTTCTAGAACATCAACATCTCAAGAGGAACAATAACAAAAGCTGTAGTCCTAAAACTGGTTCTAGAACATAAACGTCTCCAGAGGAACAATAACAAAAGCTGTAGTCCTAAAACAATGGTTCTAGAACATCAACATCTCAAGAGGAACAATAACAAAAGCTGTAGTCCTAAAACTGTTTCTAGAACATCAACGTCTCCAGAGGAACAATAACAAAAGCTGTAGTCCTAAAACAATGGTTCTAGAACATCAACATCTCAAGAGGAACAATAACAAAAGCTGTAGTCCTAAAACTGGTTCTAGAACATAAACGTCTCCAGAGGAACAATAACAAAAGCTGTAGTCCTAAAACAATGGTTCTAGAACATCAACGTCTCCAGAGGAATGATAACTATAGCTGTAGTCCTAAAACTGGTTCTAGAACATCAACATCTCCAGAGGAACAATAACAAAAGCTGTAGTCCTAAAACTGTTTCTAGAACATCAACGTCTCCAGAGGAACGATAACTATAGCTGTAGTCCTAAAACAATGGTTCTAGAACGTCTCCAGTGGAACTGAAACTACAGCTTCATCTGAATTAAGCTCTGAGTCATGCTTGCTATGATGTGCTTCAGAGTCTAAATGGTTTTTCATTATGTGTGTGATTCTCTGTACAGGTTAGAGTGAAAGGAGAAGGTACAAATTGTTCAGGAACATTCATTCTAACCTCGTAATAGTTCCCTTTTCATAAATCAGTCTCCTCTCAGGCTGACGTGCCTGTGGGACGCTGTAGACAATGGTACAGGAAGAGAATTGAAAAATTCGCCGTAATGTTTTCTCCTGAAGAAGAAGGAGTGACGTAGGTGCTCTGTTCCCCGTTTGTTCTTTTGATCACCGTCATTTATTTCTCTCGAGTGGGTTTGAGAAGGGCAAAATAGCTCAGCGGGGGGCCAACATTTATTCTTCAAGCTGAAAAGCTCCAAATGGCCAATTTGTGACACGCACAGTCGCATACAGATGTCAGCTAACGGCTCACCACCTGTCGACTACACAGGAAAATTTATTTCTTTATTTATATAAATATACAAACATTTAAAACCACAAATTTTTATAAACATTCACGTCTGTTTTTGAAATTTATCATTAATTTTGAACACTCTGTTCGACGTGTAGGTATGCCTAAAGAAAGATCTGGAAAGATCACTGAGTTCGTATTATTACATCATACAATCCAAGAGCCTATCATCTTCCAATATGCAAATGAGGTCCATGAACATTACAGGAGAGTGTATACGTATAAAACCTTCATACGGTTGCGAAATCGAATTGTATTTATATATAGCGCTTTTACCGACCGCTTGTATATAGAAGTTTGACCTTGACGTATGTAGTGCGGCTCATACACGCAGCTTCCCGTCAGACCGATGCTAATCTCTGCGTAGCTAAGAAGGTTTTTAGCTAGGCATCTTTCTTAACTAGCGTCTGGTTATGTATGCATTCATGTAGCGAAACTGTGTGTAAACGTTGTTCACTACAGCAAACTACAATTACTCGACGCGTTCATGGGACGTTTACGTTAAGCCCCGCCCACAGCATTCCACAAAAGGTCACGCTCACAGAGATCCGAAAACGACAAAATGGCGAATAAACGCTGAACGAAAATGCTTTCCAATAGAGCAGCTCAGCCATCGCAGCGTGTCGGCTACCGTCGAAACTCACTAACTCCTCCTCCTTTACTACAGCGCCATGACTTTTCTTTTTCCCCCTAGTCTTACTTATGTTATTTTTCGTATTTGTCTATTACGCATTCATATGGAGTGACAAAACGTTCCTTACATCGGTGTGTGATTGAAATAAAGAAACGATTTAAACGTGAAGGCGTAATCCGTATATAAAATGATATATGCGTTCGATATGATGCGTTTTTTTGACCCGCGTTAGCTTCGTTTTCATGGACATGAAACGCTCCTGGGCGAACGATTCACGAATCAACTCGTTTGCTCGACACGTGATTCTTTTCTCATTCGCATGTGGAGCACGTGTTTTTGCGATTCGGCCGTGTTAAGTCGAATCTTCCGCGGAAATGACTCAACACGCCCGCGTGTGCGGCGTGAGCGTCTTACCCCGGAAAGGCTGAGCGCATTATGCAAAATGTATTAAGGAGGGCCTTAGGATTTTCGGAGTCTCTTTGAATCACTTATTGCACAAGAGAACTGAAGAGGCATTTCCATGTAAAAGTGGTTTCAGAAACCGTTCCATGCTCGGCGCAGAAGATTTATAAATATTTAACAAAGATGCAGAGCTCACACATTGTGACTGTCAGAACGGGTTTTGGACCCGGGTTGTTCTTCTGTTTTTACCAGAAGAAAGATTCCTAGTGTTTTCTAATGAGTAGGAGAGCCACGGTTTGGGATTTTACTCAAGTCAAGTTGTAATGAAAGTTATCTCAATAGCTTAAACCATACATCTGTCTACATCTGTCTACATCTGTCTACATCTGTTTCCACAGCTGATTGCATTGTTAAGAACGATTAAAGCTGAATGTGTGCAGTCATTTAAACTGAGTTTTCTTGGTCTCTCTGTAGATAAGTTCCTCAAGATATCGATGAAGGTGATCCAAGCTCATTCAGATCATGACGTACAGAAAGAGGGGAAAGAGAGAGAGAGAGAGAGAGAGAGAGAGAGAGATGAAACAACAAGCTATATGTAACTACTAATAAAGACCGTACAAGTCCATTAGAGACGTGGGTATCAGTCCCAGATGATTGTAGTGGGAAATGAAAGCGCATTAGGATGTAAAAGCGAATGATTTGATCCAGACTGCAGGAACATGTATGGGTCTCGTCTTCAAGGCTCTGGAGAACAAGCTCCTTTTTAGGCCACGCTGCACTCTGTTGGGTTTTCGGCGGGATTAAATTTACCAGCGTGTTGCTGACAGATGAGCTGTCTCACTGCTCACTCACAAACTATGCGAACACACACACACACACACACGCGCGCGCATCATAACCAAAACCCTAATGGCGTCTCAGAGAATAAACAAAAACGCGCGAGTGTGATGTGTTTGGTCATAACCAGGCCGTGACCGTGTCACTTCACGCCGTCGTGTTCTCATAACACACGGTAATGTCAGCGTCCACGCCGCTCCTAATAAGGCAAAGGTTACGACGTCGACGCTGCAGATCGTGTGGACGGCCTGAACGACTAGAAGCAGCACAGTGCTAGCGAGATGATGTCAGCTCTGCTCTTGGAATTCCTGGAGATCTTTCATCCGGAAGTTAATCGGTGAGAGCCGATGTGTTGGAGTGTGTTCCTCAGAATGGTGTTTATCTCACAAGAACGCCTTAAATTCGCCATAAACCTCTCCAGTTCCATCAAACCACATTCAGATCTTCAGAGATCTCACACACACACACACACACACACACACATCAGGACTCAGTGGGTATGTTAGTGCATGTGGGCGGACGTCGTGTCACGTCAGAAATATGGAACGATTGACTGATGATAGGAATTTCCAGTGAGTAGAATCTTTTGGTTTGTTTGGTTTGTTTGGGGCTCATTTGCAGAACGTGTTGCTGATGCTTAGAACGTTCACGCATTCATTGACCCTTTTGTTTTCTTCCCCCAGACACTGGACATCAAATCATTTAATTGAGAACATGTGGAGAAGCTGGAGGACAAGAACCAGAACTCCATCTGTTGCATGTTACACACACACACACACACACACACACTTTCCAGAACTATTGATTTACACCAAGAAGCTGGAGGTGCTTTTAATAAGGCCCAAAAGTCCCTGGATTTCTTACAGTAATTGGCCGTAGAGGAACAAGACGACGTAACCCATGGCAACCCGGCGGAGAACGGCGTCATTCACCTTAAAATCAGAAACAGCAGAGGAGCAGGAGAAGAGAGAGAGAGGTTTGTGTGTGTGTGTGTGTGTGTGAGAGAGAGAGAGAGACGAAGAGAGAGAGAGGGAGAGCAAGAGAAACAGAGAGAGAGTGACAGAGAGAGTGAGATATATATATAGAGAGAGAGATAGAGAGTGATATATATATAGAGAGAGATAGAGAGTGAGATATATATATATATAGAGAGAGAGAGAGAGATAGAGAGTGAGATATATATATAGACAGAGAGAGAGAGAGAGAGAGAGAGAGATAGACAGAGAGAGTGAGAGAGGGGGGGTTGAGCAGCATTACTATGACAGCATGGTATTTTCTGGATGTAAACACATCTAAATCAGAGTGATGTCCAGCACAAGCCTGCAGCACGGCGCCGTCTCCCCGTCTCCCCGTCTCCCCGTCTCCATGTCTCCATGTCTCCATCGTCCTCTCCAAATTAAAGCAGGAACATTTACGCCAAATAAAACATTCCAATCACCCTGAAGGATGGGTGTTTATTTCCCTAAGCACACCCAAGCAGGGGTATCCTCCTTTATTGTCCTAGATTATTTCCTCATCCTTAGAGTTATTTAGAACAAGTGGTTCCAGGGTTCCACTTAGTCTCAGAAGATGGGTTTAGTATGGCACAAACTGTCCACGCAAATACCGAGAGCCTCTGTGTTACCGAAGGATTTCAGCCCAGAGGACAGAAAACAGAAAACCTCCGCAGAAAGCACCGGAGACTCCTTTAACATGAACATCTCCTCATGTTGCGATTGAAACCATAATGCATGGATATAAACCTGCGCCACGGTCAGAGCTGCCTGACCAATCAGAATCCAGAGTTTAACAGCGCTGCGGTGTAATTTGGTGTAAAATGGGCATTAGATACACAGGTGGATTCATCTGGGCTCGGTTTATGTTTCTTCCTCGTATTAAACCCGTAATGGATCCCTGCAGTCCTATGCTGCGAGTCTGCCCGGTCCACCTTATCTCTCGGATGAGTGACGGCCGTGAAAATGAAGGATTGATCCACAGAGGTCACGTTACGTAAGGGTTTATCGTCGTCCACGTGCAGCATTCACTGCCAGAAAGAAGAGCACTACTCGGTGCAGCATTGTTACTTTAAATTAAACGTCAGCCCATACGCTAGAGACAGTCCAGGGGATTTGAGTTCACCTGTAAACACAACAGACACGACTTTAAATATTCATATCACGCTAACGGCCCAATCTTTCAGCCTGAGATTAAATTTTCATATCCCGGGCCTGTGCTTTCATCACAGTTTGCTATCTTATCCTCATCTTATACTACTGTACTACATTATACTATTATATTATACACATCCTAACGCTCTCATTAATCTCCGTGTAGACGTAATATAATATTACTTCTAGTGATATGAGTTCAAAACCCATTATCTAGTGTACCGATAAGCTAATATCGTAGCAAATATGTTTACTATATACAGTGGTGTGAAAAAGTGTTTGCCCCCTTCCTCATTTCCTGTTCCTTTGCATGTTTGTCACACTTAAGTGTTTCGGAACATCAAACCAATTTAAACAATAGTCAAGGACAACACAAGTAAACACAAAATGCAATTTGTAAATGAAGGTGTTTATTATTAAAGGTGAAAAAAAATCCAAACCATCATGGCCCTGTGTGAAAAAGTGATTGCCCCCCTTGTTAAAACATACTATAACTGTGGTTGTCCACACCTGAGTTCAATTTCTCTAGCCACACCCAGGCCTGATTATTGCCACACCTGTTCACAATCAAGGCATCACTTAAATAGGAGCTGCTTGACACAGTAAGGTCCACCAGAAGATCCTTAAAAGCTACACATCATGCCGAGACCCAAAGAAATTCAGGAACAATTGAGAAAGAAAGTAATTGAGATCTATCAGTCTGGAAAGGGTTATAAAGCCATTTCCAAAGCTTTGGGAATCCAGCGAACCACAGTGAGAGCCATTATCCACAAATGGCGAGGACATGGAACAGTTGTGAACTTTCCCAGGAGTGGCCGGCCGCCAAAATTACCCCAAGAGCGCAGCAACGACTCATCCAAGAGGTCACAAAGACCCCACAACAACGTCCAAAGAACTGCAGGCCTCACTTGCCTCAGTTAAGGTCAGCGTTCATGCCTCCACCATCAGGAAAAGACTGGGCAAAAATGGCCTGCATGGCAGAGTTCCAAGGAGAAAACCACTGCTGAGCAAAAGAACATCAAAGCTCGTCTCAGTTTCTCCACAACACATCTTGATGATCCCCAAGACTTTTGGGACAACATTCTGTGGACTCGATGAGACAAAAGTGGAACTCTTTGGAAGGTGTGTGTCCAAGTATATCTGCTAGAAGGAACACTGCATTTCATAAAAAGAACATTATACCAACAGTAAAATATGGTGGTGGTAGTGTGATGGTCTGGGGCGGGGCCTTTTGCTGCTTCAGGACCTGGAAGACTTGCCGTGATAAAAGGAACTATGAATTCTGCTTGACTACAAGAGATCCTGAAGGAGAATGTCCGACCATCTGTTCGTGTACTCAAGCTGAAACGAACTTGGGTTCTGCAGCAGGACAATGATCCTAAACACACCAGCAAGTCCACCACCGAATGGCTGAAGAAAAACAAAATGAAGACTTTGGAGTGCGCCTAGCCAAAGTCCTGACCTGAATCCTATTGAGATGTTGTGGTATGACCTTAAAAAGGCCGTTCATGCTCGAAAACCCTCTAATGTAACTGAATTGGGACAATTCTGCAAAGATGAGTGGGCCAAAATTCCTCCAGGACGCTGTAAAAGCCTCATTGCACGTTATCGCAAACGCTTGGTTGCAGTTGTTGCTGCTAAGGGTGGCCCAACCAGTTATTAGGTTTAGGGGGCAATCACTTTTTCACACAGGGCCATGATGGTTTGGATTTTTTTTCACCTTTAATAATAAACACCTTCATTTACAAATTGCATTTTGTGTTTACTTGTGTTGTCCTTGACTATTGTTTAAATTGGTTTGATGTTCCGAAACACTTAAGTGTGACAAACATGCAAAGGAACAGGAAATGAGGAAGGGGGCAAACACTTTTTCACACCACTGTACGTTTACTTACAAGTTTATTGTTTTGTAAACAATAAACAAGCATAGAATGAGTACTTACCGTAGATCAGGAATAAAGTACTTGATATACATACTATTGGTTCTAGTAGGAACGTTCTTCTGGACCTTCTAGTTCTTCTAGTGAAAGTGATCTGCACTGGTTATAATACTCTGTAAGATTATTTCTGAGTACCAAAACTTTGTCTGGTATAAAAATCGTGTCTTTAAGTGTTTAGAGTACTTTCAGTGTACTGGGATATATATATATGTATATATATAGTACACATTGAACATGTACTACAGTATACATTTCTGGTGGGGGGTTTTTTTTCCAGCTTAAAAATGTTGACTTTTTTGGTTTTCTGAATGTGTAACTGCAAAAAAAAAACTTCCAGATTTTCAGTCGAAGATCACAGGCTCAGTAGGGATTAAAGCACAGATGAGAACATGTTCTTTTTTTCTTAAAAAGAAAAAAAAAGAAGAAGAAGAAGAAGAAGGAAAAGAAAACACTGAGAGATGGGTGCTGACAGTTCCTCTGCTCTTTCCATGGTGTTGTTGTGAGATGCAGAATTAAGCAGCTAATAAACCCTCCATGTTGCCCTACTTGATGCATGAGATCATTTCCCTGATGAATTATTTATGACGGTGTGTCATTCGGGAGCTCGCAGCTCCGGAGGGGACGAGGAAAAGTGAGAACAATTGCTTTCATGTTTATCTTTTTTCCCGGAGAGATCCTAAAGGCCAGTGGTTTTAGACTACATTGTCAATGGTTTGACATTTCACATGTGGCATTTCAAGAAGCAACTAATTACCGTCGATTCTTTACATCGCTCCCTGGGATAGGCTCCAGGTTCCCCGTGACCCTGAAGAGGAGTACGCGGTAGAAGATGGATGGAACTCTTTACATCGTTTTGTGTTTGTTTTATGAAAAGATGTGCTTCTTATTTTATTTAATAGATGTTCAGCAGAAGGACTTGATTGGACCTTTCGCGGTATTGTTGTAGAGATATTCAATCGCTTCATTTCAGTCTTTACAATGTGTTACTTCCTTTGTCTGGTTTATAGGTTGAAGGACGTGGCTAATTCTGCTCTGTACTCTGTATGGTCTTCTTTTTAACAAGTCAGTAAATGTGGTGAGTTATCCTGTTTAAGGATGCAATCGAAGCAAGGACGAATTTAACAAAGGTATAATGTCATTAGTTGCGGTCAGTAACCACTAGGACACAGAGCATGGACTGGAGCAGGGATGAAGCGATGGACTGTAACAGGGACTAGGGAATGGATTAAGGAAAGGATTCTGGCATGGACTAAGGGATGGATTAAGGGATGGACTAATGGCTCCATCTACAAGACTACAAGAGGCACTAAAGGATGGACCTGGGGATAGACTAAAGAATGGACAAGATGAGGAACTACAGAATGGACAAGAGGATGGATTATGAGATGAAATAGAAGAGGGACTACGTAAAGGAAAAGAGGAGGGACTAGGGTATGGACTAGAGGAGGGAATTGGGAATGGACTAGAGGAGGGACTTGGGAATGGACTAGAGGAGGTACTAGGGTATGGACTAGAGCAGGGACTTGGGAATGGACTAGAGGAGGTACTAAGGTATGGACTAGAGGAGGTACTCGGGTATGCACTAGAGCAGGGACTTGGGAATGGACTAGAGGACGGATTGGGAATGGACTAGAGGAGGGATTGGGAATGGACTAGAGAAGGGACTTGGGAATGACGAGAGGAGGTACTAGGGTATGGACTAGAGGAGGTACTAGGGTATGGACTAGAGGAGGGACTTGGGAATGACGAGAGGAGGGACTAGGGGAATGGACTAGAGGAGGGACTTGGGAATGGAATTAAGGAGGGACTTGGAAAGGGTGAATTGCTGACTTTCTCGTTGTCTGTGTTTGTCCTGAATTTTCTCAAAAGAAACAAGTAAGATGAGTAACATTATTACCTCATAAAATGTCAGATCCAATCACGTTTCAGTATGCAAATGAAGGCTTTGTGGCAGCAGAATGGTGCACATAATCATGTTTCCTTTAACCTTTAATCTTATTTCTTTAATCTTATATAATCTT
>CM022753.1:1962379-1974879 GCA_012411365.1 Ameiurus melas
TAACTGTGAGTCTGATCAACACTAATCACTCACCACTAAACACTAATCACACACAAATCACATGAAAAATATAAAGCATTAATCAGGAAGGCACTGATCTTCTCTCTTTAATACTTAAGGGCATTTCTTGAGCTGTTAATCTGATCTCTCTCTCTCACACACACACACACACACACACACACACACACTCTGAGTGAGTGATTAACCAAATCCACTAAATCCACTCGAGTCATTACAGGTTGCTCAAAGTCCAAAATACAGACACAGAATATGTGAGTATGTGTGTCAGAGAGAGTGTGTGTGTGTGTGAGTGTGTGAGTGCGTGTGTGAGTGTGAGAGAGAGAGAGAGAGAGAGAGAGAGAAATCATGTCATTGCTGGCTGTGTTCCTAAGCCATGTTCCCGGCTGGTTCCTGTGTGTTGGAGTCTTCGTACCTGTGAGTCTTCTGCTCCTGCTGCTGACACATTACCTGAGCATGAACCTACACCAAGGTGCCAAAACTTTTACCTCTGTATAACAAAGTACATTTGTGTTTTGTTTTATGACCTTGTGTGTGTGTGTGTGTGTGTGTGTGTGTGTGTGTGATGGATTGATAATCACTATACTATAAAGTACTATGCAATACGACACAGTGCTATATTGTAGTGTAATATATCTCAGCTCTGGAGCATGATAGGACGAAACTAAGTGCACCCCCGTGTTGGTTTTGAATTTGGTGAAAATCTGAGAACGTTCTCCGAATTTTTCCAAATCCAAGACGAAATATTTATTTGGCTCGGTCACTGGCTGTTGTACAGAGGCCAACAACAACTAAAGTCCTACCTCTTAAACACATGAATGTACCTGTAAATAACCTGCATCCATAGTGTAAAATATCCTCCGATAACCGGGGTGTGATCCAACACCACATACGTAGGCCACGCCTCCTTCACCGTGACCCGACTTAATAGTGATCGAAACAGAGAAACAGATAGAGGGAGAGAAAGGATTAACAGAAAAAAAGGGAAAGAGAAAGACAAAAATAGATAGGAGAGAGAGAGAAGCCAACAGAAAGAAAGAAACAATCACCTCCATCTCGGTTGCTAGGTAATGGAAATAAAACCAGTCTAAAACCACACTATTAAGATTTAAAAGTTTGTTTGTCCATCTAGGGAAACCTTTCAGGTGTTATGGAGAACCTTTCAGAAAGGGAACCAAGCAAGAACCCTTTAAGATGCTAGACATTCTAACAAAGCTAAGAAGAACCTATTGAAGAACCCACATCAAATGGAACTTAATGCCTAGGATCTCACAAAGAACTAACAAGTGAAGAACCTTTCTTCTTCGTGTTCGTGGGACACTCCAGTCTTGCTCTGGCTCCCTACAAACCCATTAGAAACCTCTCCAGTTACTGGTTTCCATTAGGTTTTTCCATCATATTGTTGATGGTTCCATCCTGAGCATCCATGTTCTGCTCGTGTCTATCCGGGTTCCTCTGGTAATCCGTTTTCCTCAGTGAGACAGCTACACAGAATCTCCCCTAGGATCTATCCGTGTGTGTGTGTGTGTAAACGCCTGTGATAGGCTGATTTCTCAGCCAAGGGGTGGGGCTATACGAGCTATCCGCATACGAGTTCATGATGTCACAAGATAAACTCCATACTTCATCTTCAGACCAATCGAACTTGTGATTAGAGGACAGCGTGGTGGTGGTGGTGGTACCGAAAAATCCACAGACCCCGCACGTCAAGATGGCTATAGTCAGTTAACTTCGCTAACTCGTAGCGTTGAACAGAATCGCGGTTGTCACGGTAACGTTGAAATATATTCGGCTCGTGTTTAAAAGAATCGGTGAGAACACTCTGGGACTGAAAACGAAATTTTCAGTTTTACTAGCCAGCTAGAAAATTTGCGAGATTAAGCAATTTGGAGTGGCAGAAAGATTTGGGGGCGTTTCCTGATTTGCATATTCATGTTTATTCATAAACCCTGGCCACTTTCTCAATAAGGGGAACAGTGTAGAGTGGCACATTCAGCTTCTTGTGTAGAAAACAATTAAATCAAGTCCAGATCCTGAAGGAGCTTTAAGGAACTAAGTGAAGAAAGAAATGTGTGTGTGTGTGTGTGTGTGTGTGTGTGTGTGTGAGAGATTGGGGGGGGGGTGGTTGGGGTCTAAAACAATTCCATTGGTCTCAGTAATGTTCTCCTCTCGTCTCCGTTTGTGTCTCAGTGGAGGCGGAGTTGTTGGAGGTCCGGGACCCGCGGGAGACAGCACAACGACTCTGCTCCAATCAGCACCACCGATACAGATGCTGATGCGACAGCTGACACACACACACACACACACACCTAAGGAAAAGAAACTGGGGATTCACAGGAACTACTCTTTTGTAAAGTAGGACACGAGGACCTCAATGAGGAAAAACAATGAGCTGTGGGAGTCACACACACACACACACACACACACACACACACACAATGTTCAACGACAGCATCAATGAGATGTGAGCTGTTTATTACACACACACACACACACACACACACACACACACACACACACACACACACACACACACACACACGCAATGTTCAACCACAGCATCAGTGAGATGTGAGCTGTTTATTCCACACACACACACCCAGGACTTCAGTTCTGTAATAAACTCCTCTACACCACACAGGTGTAATACTGGCTTCTGATTGGTCAGAAGGCGTCGATTCATTTTCGATCCCGTAACGTATTAATGCATTTATTCCAAACACGTCATCCTTTCTAGAATCGGTCCGGACAGGATTTTGACCATGGTTGCGGTTTTGCTGCGGATTCTTTTTGCATAATTTGCGGCGCAACTTGCGGAGTTTTCGGCGCTTTTGTTGTTTCGCAGAAAACTACTGGAATCGGTGAAACCGCAGTCGCACGAAATCGTCTCTCAGTGACGCGTGTTGGCAAACGAGACCTCCTTGCCGTAGTCATGTTCGACGCGCGTGATTCGAAGAGGGCTTTGACCGAACACGTGGCATGACGTCGTCGTTTCACGCGCCTCGGCTCGAACCTGCGCTTTCGAATACCGCGGAGTTTCTGTTCATTTCTGCTGTCGCAAAATCCTTGTGGGACTGACTATCTATCTACACACCTATATATGAAGTGTGCTTTCTGAATTATCCCTCTGTTAGTAAGGACTTGGCTTTGTACTGGAAACGATGATAAAAATGTGGGTCAGCGATTTAACTGTTTGGTAAAACCCCGCCCCCCTTGACCACGCCTCTGAATCTTAACGCTGGAAAGCGATGCGGGCGAAACCCGAATACGTAAAGTACACAGGGGTCGCGTTTACATTCAGCGCCGACGCTTGAAGATCTGGGTGTGAAGGTGAACGGTGAGACGGAAGGAGAGGACGAGTGTAACGGAGATGACGTGGAACGCTTCGCAGGCTGGATCGAGTCGAAACGAGTCAGGAGGCGATGATTAGAGAGTAAACAAACTTTTATTTGAACAGTGTTACACAAAGAGAGGACACAGGAAGTGGTGAGGAGCCTCCAAACACGAAACCCATAAAAACAAGCCGAGAAACCGACGAGGAGGAGGAAAGACGAACGGCTGGACGAACACGGGGTGGAGAGAGAGAGGGAGAGAGAGAGAGAGAGAGAGAGAGAGAACACGAGATGTAGAGTCCAAGTTGTTTGTTTATATTTATTTTTAATTCTGGTGTGAAGCTTATGTAGTGAAACATGACCTAAAGGAAAGAGTGTTTGATAAAATGTTTTAAAAAGGGGGGACGATGAGATCCGTTTCATTCGTACAAACATGACGGGAATTTGTTTGGAGGAGGAATAAGATCCGTGGAGGAAAAGCGAAACGCGTCGAGCTGCCCAGACTTTTCAGGAAATCGATTTTTTGGTCGTTTTTTTTCTATCGGTTTTCATTTTTTATTCATTATAATTTATTTCTTTTTTTTTTTACTAATAGAGGTAGACGAAGTGCGCCTCCCTGTGGTGGAATGTGTGCGTGTGCATAGAGGAAGGATTGGCACTGGTGTGCAAGTAAACTGACTCGCGCTGGTCCCTTAAATGAGATTGTTGAGGTTCACCTGAAGCCCCGCCCACTTCTCCTAAACAACATTAAACCCCTCCCACTTAAAAATAAAATAAAAGAACGGTCCAGGATCCTAAAGTGTATTTTATATATATTTTGTACGTAAATAGAGTATAGAAGAGAGATTTATCCACCCAAGTGGACCCTGGGGGTCTGATCTAAAACATTGGACAACGTTTGAAAAGAAACATTTTTAAAATAGTAAAAATAGTAATAAACACTAAAAAAATGTTAGCTAAAGTGGTTCTGGTCTTGCTTTTTTTTTTTTTTTTTTTAGGACGATTAACGGAGTATCGGGCCTCGCCTCTCGTCCTCTCAGACACGATCACTTCGCTCGGAGAACGAGGGAGGAGCTCCGTCACAAACCGAATAAAAGATGAAACGCGGCGCGCTCTGCGAAATAGAGAGGGGGGTCAGTGGAGTTAATAATACTCGCTTTACACTTCACTAAACATTTTACTCTACTGTGTCTGCCTCTCTCCATCAGACCCTCTTTGTCTATCTGACTCTCGCCCTCACCCAGTTTACTGTCTGTCTGTGCTCTCTCGCTCTTTCACTCTCTCTCTCTCTCCATCTGTTCCTGTCTCTGCCTATCTGTCTCACTCATATATATATATATATAATATAAAACACTATCAGACTCACTCTCTCTCTCTCTCCGTCACTCAGATTCACACTCTCTCTCTCTCCCTCTCTCCATCTCTCTCTCTCTCTCTGACTGTCTGTAATTCGGTCTCAGGCTGTCTCTCTCCATCTGTCTCTCTCCATCTGTCTCTCTCTCCACCTGTTCCCGTTTCTGTCGCTCTTAATTACGTCAGCGACAGGAAACAAAGCGGTTCTTATTTTTTTAAAAACACTACTACACCTATAGACACCTATGCGCGCGTTAACCCATAATGCACTGCGGGAGTACAACAGTGTGGAGTAGTGCATCAGTTTACATTAAAACAATACGGAATAGTGTGTGTGTGTGTGTGTGTGTGTGTGTGTGTACACACCTTTACTCTTCCTCCTCGGCCAGCTCCGTCTCCTTGTGCACCACCACACGGGTCACAGACATGTCCGGGTGCTGCTCTTTGGCTTCCTTTATGGCCTGGGCTAAGGCCTGCGAGAGAGAGAGACACACACACACACACACACACACACACACACACACACACACAGAGAGAGAGAATATATACAAAATGCGATGATGAATAAACACTGTAGTAAAACCTGCGAATCAATCATCGATTTCTTAAACGACGCCGTGCTTTTTATCCGATTATAGTTACGTCCGGACTGTTCTCTGTTCTCTGATCAGGACGGAGATCGTTCCGCGAGGTCCTGCTGGTTCCAGATTTACTAAGAGAGGCGGGTCTTTTAGATGCTGCAAAACCTGGGGAAAGGGTTTGTACTGGCGTTAACGGGGAAAAGTCGGTTTCTACGGAAACGGTGGCGTTTGGTTACGGTGCGCTCGCCCCCACGCTCTCACTGTACATCCTTAATGAGAGAGAGAACATGGGAGAACACGACTGCTCAGGCTAATCAGACCAATCCCGACAATCTGCTTTATAACCAGCAGACAGACACTCCACTGGAAGAGTGTGTGTGTGTGTGTGTGTGTGTGTGTGTGTGTGTGAGAGAGAGACAGTCTAATGCTGATGCCATCTACAGCAATACTGAACTCTTTTTTTTTTTTTTTTTTAATCCAGCAGATCAGCTTCTGACTCAACGGCGACATTCCTCGTGTTTAAATAAACGAGCTCCGACGAGGAGGCGGAGCTTCGGTTACGTTCCATCAGCCAATCACAATCGCGTAACTACTGGCACAGAAAGAACGTATTTTACTTGCGGTGGTTTAGAGTCTCCCGCCCGACACCACCACCACGCCTCACGGTGCTCTAAAGCGTGACGAGGATAATCACTCAGAGGCTACACCGATACGTCTTTACCAAGGAGTGTGGATAATTCCGGATCTCGCGCTAGGTACGTGAAGCCGCTAATGAAGGTCACGATCCCGAAGACGTCGCCGTAACCGTGGAAACGAGACAGACGAGTGAAGCGAAGTTTTACAAGAATCACAGGTCATGATGTATGTCGTGGGTGGGGTTATATGAGTCGGTTCAGTTCATGTGTGTGTGTGTGTGTGTGTGTGTGTGTGTGTGTTTCACACCTGGTCGTGATCGATGTCCGAGTCGCCTGTAATGACGATGCGCTTTTCAATCCGTGTCTCCGACAGCCCGCCTTTTAGTGTCTGTCAATCAAAAATATAAGTTACATCGAAGGAGACATTTTCTTTATTCCTCCGTGTGTGTGTGTGTGTGTGTGTGTGTGTTTTACCTTGGTGATGTGTGTAGTTGTAGTTGTACACAGAGACTCCGAAGTGATGGTCTGAGCGGTCATGAGCACGCCGGGCTCGCCGTCTCCGCTAGCGTCCAACTGACCAGCACACACACACACACACACACACACACACACACATCATGTGAGTGATATGTATCTGACTTCATCGTTGATCTACAACAAAGCTGGAGGCGGAAACGATGGCAACCCATGAAAAGAGAAGGTGGGCGGGGTTTATCACGGTTCGTGACGGACAGGTGGAGGTCAGGTCGGTCGGGCGTCAGGTGCGGTTACCTGTGCAGCTTCGTACGTGATGGTTTTGGTTTCCGTGTGGACGATGGGAACCTCCTTGGTGGTGATCTCCGTCTTCTGAGCCGCGAACGTGTCCGAGATGGTCACCATTTCGGTTTTCACCACTGGGGGCTACGAGTCCAGGGGGAGAAAAATAAATGAACCACCGTTTCGCTACCACCACCACCACGTCGTCACACACACACACACACGCTACAGATCAGTGGGAGGAATCTCATGCTAGAAAGAAAGAAAGAAAGAAAGAAAGAAAGAAAGAAAGTCCCAAAGCTGCAAGAGGTCTTTGGGGGTGATCATGCAAGTCAAAGGAACTCTGAACTCAAACGAATGCACTCAAATCATCGTGAACTCAAACGAAACCGAACTGAAACGTAAATAAATTCAAACTCAAACGAAAAGACGCTCTTAAAATCAACACGAGCGCAAAATAGTCTCAAACTCTTTAAGCAGTGCGGCAAGCTGGAATAAAAATAAACACCGATCACGTGCTGATCTTCAGAACAGTTTGCAAAGCGACGCTGCTTTACCGCAGGTCTGGTTGGTTTCTGCAGAAACATTTCTCACACACACACACACACACACACACACACACACACACACACACACTTCCCTGCAGGTAAAGCAGTGTGTGTTTGGAGAATGAGTGGGACGGCAGATGAGTCATCCAGACTCGTCTTCACCGGTAACTGGTAGCACACTCATTCTCTAGGAGCGCACACACACACACACACACACACACACACACACACACACGGAGAACCACGACATGCAAGAAACACGAGGCACAAATACACACACACACACACACACACACGGGAGGGAGAAACAGCCCAAACTGAGGTCTGGTGTGTACAAGGACATGTTGGCATCCGTCACTGCGTCACAAGTTTGTTAGGGAAGTGCGTGTGGGCGGAGCTCAAGGTTTTCATTCATTCAAGCAAAGTTGCTCCGCCCCAGATTATCTCCGATTGGCTTGAGGACAACCCTAGGTTCTGGAAGCTAGTCGTTTTTTTTTTCTCTTTTCTGCGAATATGACACGTGTTCGCTAAACGCAAACAGATGTTCATTCTGTCTACGAGGTTTGCTTTTTGACCCATCAGAAATATTCAGTACAGAAAGCTCCGCCCCCAGCTTTAAAATAAATAAATAAATAAATAAATAAAAAATTCCTGAATTCCCCCCCTCAAAAAAAAAAATAAAGGTTCTTGCAACAGAAATGTACCTTGTGGACAAAGTTCCACACAGTTCTTTTTCTTTTTAGGGCTTTAGGAACTTTCCACCATCGAAACCATGGATTTTAGTTCCTGGAACTTTTATGACTTTTGCTAAGAGTCTGTAATTCTTTGTAAACCAGGTACAATTGGGGCGGGGCTTGTTAACACTAGAATAGATCATTAAAATCATCACTGGACATTATTATAGCAATGTTAATTAAACATTTATTCTTTTTTTTTTTTTAAATGCGGAGGAACACATCCGGGAAAGTTCAACTCTCCAGTTCCTTAAAAGGTTCTGGAACCTCGGTGGAAATGCATGTTGACGGATACCTTAACGTCCTGGAGCCTTTCACCACACAGTGACTACGCACGGTACGTAAACGGCGTGCGTGTGTGTGTGTGTGTGTGTGTGTGTGTGTGTGTTTGAGGGTGCGTTTTGAGTGCGTATGGAAAATTAAGATGATGAACCAAAACAATGAGATACGAATAAAAAAAAAAGAGAGATGTATATATATATATTTTTTTTAAAAGAGTGAATTTTTGACCGATTCGTCTTCACCAGAAACGAATGAGGCGGCCATTTTGCGAGTGTAAAAAAAAAAAAAACAGAAAGCGATAGACGTGTTCTCCGGTGGAGAGAAAAGGCAGCAGGACAGGGATGAAGGAGAGGATGAGGAGGAGGAGGATGGCGCGGTCGGCCATCTTTGCGATTTCATGGGTTTTCGCTCAATTACCTCCGAGCAACAGATCACCTGCGGGACGCGCTCCGTTTCCATGTGAGACGCATCACCGTTGACGACACAAGACTCCTCCTCTTGCTCCTCAGCCGCAGCGCAGGGAGTAGGCGGAGCTTCAGCGTCATCAGCGTGACCATTGGGTGCTTCGTCGGGCGTCACCAAGACTTCCTCTCCGGACACGTCCTCTTCTGGTGGGTGCTCTTCATTCACAGACTCGCTGAGCGGCTGTGGCTCTGCCTCCGTCGGCGGCGCGGCTTCCTGGTTAAGCTCCGCCTCTCGGTCCTGCTCGTCTTCGGGCTCCTCTTTGATAAGATGGGTGGAGTCTGTGGAGGGGGGAAGCTGAGCGTGATACTCCGCCTCGTCCTCACTCTCGCTCTCCGACGTGCCGCTCTTCTCCTGCTCCGCCTCCTCTTCCTTTGCTTCCGGGCCGATCTCGGTAACCACGGTTACCAGAGTCGGCACCTCAGGGGCGGGGTTTTTAGGCTTGTTCGCTTTCACCCCCTCGATAACGATGATCTCGTCCACGACTTCTAACACCCCGGCGGGCTGACCGTTAAGCCCTGAATTCTTTTCATTCTAGAACAGACGACCGAAAAAAAAAAAAAGAAAAGAAAAAAAAGAGAAAGACAGAGACAAGGGATGGAGAGAGAAAAACAAACAAACAAACAATGACCAACACAAATAAATGGGAAAAAAAGAAAAGAAAAAACATGTAATGGACAAAAACAATGAACTAAATCACAACGCAGGAACATAAAAAGGATGGATCAACATATATATGACTGCATGGATGGATGGATGGATGTAGCGGTGGTGTGTGTTAGGTCTGAGGTGAGTTGTGAGTTAGCTTGCGTGTTAGGTTGCGTTTAGACACCACCTTGCTGATGTCACCGCTGTCGGGCAGGGCGCTCTCGAAGTGGGCGGGGTCTATCTGTGGAGCAGAAATGGTAACCATAGGAAAACCGTCACATCTAGCATGTTGTTACGATGGGAAGAAACATCATATCCACACAGACAAGCAAAACATTCTAGATATTAATGTGGATGATTTTCAAAGCACATTCTTTAGCACAGTTTTTGTCCGGTCTGGTCTCTCGGTCATCGGCGAAATAAATCAATCGATCGATAAAGAAATAAAATAGCGGGGCAGCCGATTATCTTTTAAACCAACTAGTCTCGCTTTAAAGAGTTCCAGTAGAGAGACAGTTTGGTCAGCGAACTAAAGCATTCTGAAAAGGTGACTCCCGATTAGTTTCACTGCATTGGGATTGAAAACACGAGACCAGATCTGGACACAAACGTCTAAAAAATGACCAACGAGAAGAGTTAGCTGTCGCACATAATGAGTGAGGGAGAGAGAGAGAGAGAGAGAGAGAGAAAGAGAGAGAGAATGAGAGAAAATGGACGGGCGAGGATGAAGTTTAGCGTCGGAATGCAGAGAGCACCTCGGACCGTGCATCGACACCGCCCTCTGCTGGAGAGACAGCGCCGCTGCGGGACTTGGGGGAGCCAGAGAAACAGACTTTACGCAGAAACAGAGAGGTGAGCTCCTCTTCTAAACTCTACACACAGACACGGAGAAGACAGGAGGAAAAGAGGGACGGGCGGAGGACAGGGTAAAAAAGGGACAGAGAGAAAGACCCAATTATTCGGGTCAATAAATCGCCTTGGAGTTGTGAGTCAAAGTGAGTGGACTCGAATATGTCCCTAACAACCGTCTGTTCAAAAATAAAAACAGCGTTGTCTTCTAAGGAGTGTCCAGCTGAGCCTCGACTTCCGGGATAAACCTGCTGGTCCGTTCCATTCCTGAAGAGGGAAAGGAGCGAACGCTGTCCCGACACAGCACCTAATCCGGGTCTAGTGACGCTCTATACGCCACAAACGACTAAAGGTGTCTACGGAACACATTCATAGACAGTAACATTTCTGTTGTACAGACTTCTAAAAAAAAAATAATAATAATAATAATAAAAAAATTAGAAGACGTGCCTATTTATATCGTTTACTACAGAGAACTGGAGCAACATGGCCAATAAAATCCCAGGGAACAATGCGCACGATAGAAAAACGTTTCTTGGCGCAGAAAGCGGAGAAATGTCACCGGTTAGTCGGAATGTGCGGAAAGCGAAGGTGATTTTTAGTTCCCTGGGACATCACTTCGCTTCCGTGAATAAACCCTTTAACCCCATAGCCGGAAATAGAACCCTGAAGAAGAACACCGAGACCCCTGGGCGTAAACCCAGAGAACCAAATGAGTCAGGTGACCCTCAGGGAGAGGGAAGGAAGGAGCGGAACAACCAGGTAAAAAAGAGGTGCACAGAGAACCAAGTGATGGAGTGAAGATGGAGTGAGTGATGACACTCTGTCCCAGAGAGAGAAAAAAAAAGCCTTTCACATGCAAATTGCAATGTAAATTGCGTACGACGTTGCAAACACAGGCACCGAAAATCACCCTGAAAGGAGCATGACAGCAGTAAATAACAACAACATTGAGGAAAAAAACAAGACAAAACAACAGTTACAGTGGAAAGATCAAAGCAAATAAAGCAGAATAAGAGAGACATCCATTATAAATCTTTCACAGAAAACAGCAGGAAATTCAAATCCAAAGCCAAGCACCAATCAGACTGCATGATTCTCCCAGCAGGGACGACTAGGATGCAGAACACGGTTTTGGAGAAAACAGCCCTTTTTGTGCTGAGCCCAGATCAGAGGGAGCATGAAAGAACGTCCAATAGAGACTTTAAGCACGGACTACTGTTGGACAACTGTTAAAGGGACGACTGTAAAGGAGACAACAGTTTGAGGATGAGCATTGTTGGGCGGAATAACATTCTGGAGGACGAGTTTTGGGGGGTTGGGGTGGGAGTTGGGGTGGATGGGGGTTGGGGCGAGTTGGGGGACGAGAGTTGGGGTGCACGCACTGTTGGGGGACGAACGAGAGTTGGGGTGCACGCAGTTGGGGGGACGAACGGAGTTGGGGTGCACGGCGACTGTTGGGGGGACGAACGAGAGTTGGGGTGCACGGCGCACTGTTGGGGGGACGAACGAGAGTTGGGGTGGATGGCGACTGTTGGGGGGGACGAGAGTTGGGGTGGATGGCGACTGTAGGGGGGACGAGAGTTGGGGTGCACGGCAAGTCGTTGGGGAGGGGCGACAGTTGGGGTGAACGAGAGTTGGGGTGGATGAGAGTTGGGGTGGATGAGAGTTGGGGAGGACGGTGGCTGTTAGGGGGACAAGAGTTGGGGGATGCCGACGTTGTTGGGGATGACTTGGTACAGCAATGCTAGAGAGGTTGACTTAGTCTGGGTGGGACGGAGTTGGGGGGATGCCGACTGTTGGGGGATGACTGTTAGGGTACAGCAGTGCTGGAGAGGACAACTTAGTCTGTGGGGGACGAAAGTTGGGAGGGGACGGCGACTGTTCCTGAACTCTTCGTTGCTCCAGCAGCAGGATGGAACATTTTGACAATTCCCGCTCTGAATTCACTGACAGGACAGTGGCTTATAACACTTGTGTCAGAAATGGTTTGGCGTAGTAGACAGAACACACCACCAAGTTAGGAGGTCAGGAAGTCGTCCATGCTTAAAGTCTCTAATGTCAGAGTCGCAAAGCCGTCCACCGTTGATTAAATGCGGAAGACAGGCTTTGGGTGTGCAGGAAGCGGTCATGAGGCAGTTGGGATTGTTTAAGAAACCTCTCAGGGTGACTCGGGGTTACAGACACAAGCCAGAGTTTTGGTCTTGCAGGGTTTTTATGATTTTAATTAACTCTGATTAAATAAAACCCCGGGCACTAGAGAGGCGAGGTAAACAAGTCGGACTGCCGCGTGGAAAAAAAA
>CM022753.1:1977379-2039879 GCA_012411365.1 Ameiurus melas
AAAACAGTAAGTGAGTGAACAGTCCAAACCCAAACGCAGTGTAAAAACCCGTCCACACCGCCTCCGGGAACAGTGTGTGTGTGTGTGTGTGTGTGTGTGTGTGTGTGTGTGTGTGTGTGAAATCAGCGTTTCAATTTTAAAGCCCATGACAACTGTAGCTGTAAAATATTAAAAATAAAGGATGTTTCCTTGTTTTGAGAATTTTTAACGATAGGCTCCTGTGCCTGTAGTTCACCGCCGTTAACGTCGACGTAATTAACGTGTTGTCAGGGGCTGTAACGGACACGTCTGTCCGCTAGGTGGCGGTCTGGACAGGTTTCCTTCCATTGCACCAATCAAGCGGCGAACAAACCCCAGCACATCATCATCAACATCAACACCATCATCCACAAACCAATATAAGAAATGCTAGGGGGGGTAGGGAGGGGGAGGGATCACAAACACACATCAACATTTTAAAAACAAGAACCAAGAACCCAAAAAAAAAACAATCAAAAGGAAGCGAGAATCAAATGAAGTCGTAACGGTGATTAAATGAACCTGGGTTTGGGAGGAACCGGCTCCGTGTGGTTCAGTCTGCGAGCACGATTGGAGGAAAAGAGGAACGGTTAGTCACGCAGTTCACCCTGGATTTGTGAATAAATGATAAAAACACACACACACACTCGAGAGAGAGATGCATGCTGGGAAAAATGAGCAGCAGACCTCAGCTACGAGTTCGGCAGCGACGTCTGCGGCGGTGGCCTCCCCAGGCTCCGCCCCTTCTTCCACCTGCGGAACCTGATTCGGTGGAAACGATGGACGAGTCGATCGGAAGGAAAAGAAACGGTGAAATGGATGATGGGAAGGTCTGACATTTCCGTAAAAATGAGGCGCGTGAGGTCACGGGGAGAAAGACTTCAACTTCGGGGGCGAAGGGGGGGATCAGAGTTAAGGGGCGGGGCAAGGGAACGTAACGCGACAGCGGTGGGTGTTTTTCCGGACTTTTCTACGCGTAGCTTCGCCGGGTCTAACTGCACAGGAATACTACGCGTGTAGTACAGCAAAAAGGTGCGTTTTTAAACGGTTATACGTCAAAACGGTGTTACGAGCGGCTTTAAGGAGATGAAAGGTGTCGGACGTCACGCGTCGTTAACGTAGCGAGTATTAAACGTCTACTGAAAATCTGTTCCTGGTAAATAGATCACGCTGTGGGACGGTCATAAAACTACAAACCAAAACTTCACAGTGTTGCTAAGCGCTGGGACGTAATGCGGGCGGCCATCTTGGAGAATCACGCTTTTCTTTATTTTTTTTTTTTATCTTAGCGATGTTTGGTATAACTCCGCCCCCTCTTAAATGTTTGAAGCGATGAAGACGGCTGCTTCTATCCAGCAAATGAGATCTCATTTGAAGGAAGTGGTATCAAAACTGTGGGACGTTACGGGACGTGATTTCGGGACGGACGCGTGAAGGGGACCTCGTGGACATTTCACTGGGGGGGGGCTATTAAAAGTTATTAAAACTTTCTGCGTCCATGGTGAGTTATACGCTCGCTAATGGGGTCGACGAGGAACTATAAATAGACCCTCAGGAATGCTGGGAAAATCGATTTGCAGGAGGAGGAGGAGGAGGAGGAGGGATGCGTGCTATTTTTACAAATCTACCACAGCGTGAGGAAGCAATGAGGTCGTGGACTAATGGAGGAAAGGGGTCGAGGGACGGTTTAGGCGGCCGGGTCACACGTCTCCTCTTGAGACGCGGCGTCCGCGCCGACCTCGGCGGCCCAGAACAGGATGTGAGCTTTGGGCTCGAGGTAGCACAGCGAGACTGCGAGAGGCACCGCGAGTGCCAGAGAGAGCGCCACCGAGTGGCAGGCTGAGAGAAAGATGGCGAAAATGAGCACGAAGGAAGGACACGGCAGGGCGACGGAGCCGTCCTCGTCCAGCAAGAGCGCACCCTTAAACAAGGCCAGGAGGGAGGAGCCTGGACGCGGGTGGTGCTCGGTGGGGACGCTGGAAGAGGGGGGAGCAAAAGCGGACACGCCCTCTCCGGTACAGTGGCCTGGGTCCGTGTCATCGGGTTCGGCGGGAAGGTCGGGTTCGAGGACTGGCTCGGGGTCACGATCGTGCTCGAGCTCGGGTTCGTCCTCCGAGACGTCGGACAGGACATCGAGCTCGGAGATGGTGTCCAGGGTGGGAGGGAGGGACGACAGGGACGAGGAGGAGGGAAAGAACGGGAACATGAAGAGCGACTACGTGAAGGAGTGGTGGGGGGTGGGGGTGAAGGAAGAGCGGGGTGAGGAACCAAGAAGAAGCAAAAGAACAAAGTGCGTATGATGAAAAGGAAAAGTGGAAACGAGGTTACAGGAAGGAGAGGAGAGAAACACAGCGTTAGTCAGACAGACTGCTGGAGGTCAAAGGTCACAGTGCGGAAGAGGATTGTAATTGGTGAAGAGGGGAGGGGAATAATAATGAGGGAGAACAGGGGGGCGTGTGTTTTACCTCTACAACCGCCAACACTAGCACCTTCCTTTCTTCCTACTTTACTCTACTCATCTCTCCGTCTTCCCACTAACTCATCCCCTTTCTCCTGGATATTCTCTTCTTTTCCCCCTCTTCCTGTTTAGTTTCTATTCCCTTCTTCCTCCTTCGTTTATTCTTTTCTCTCTCCTCTTTTTCTCTCTCTTCCCTTCTTCCTGCCCTCCGTCTTTTCTTCTGTTTTGTCTCTTCGTTCTTCGTCTCTATTCATTTCCTTGCTTCCTGGCCTTTCTTTCTCTCTCCATCTCTCTCTATTCCTTCATCCTCTCTTTTTTTGCTTCTTTCCTTTTAATCCGTCCCCCCTCTCTTCCCTTCTTCCTCATCGTCCCCCCTTTCTTCTAGTGCTCCTAAACAAAAACATCCGTAATACAAACACAGCTGCGCGGTGCAGAGGAGTGAGGGAGGAGTGAGAGAGAAAAAGACCAGAGGAGGGAGAGAAGGAAAGAAAAGCAGGAAGAAGATGACTAGCTCCAACGGGGAAGCAGCAGGAAGTCAGGCGTGACCTCGCGACCTGGTTACGCTCTCTACACGCTCGGATCTTCGCCATCGGCTGTCTGTCCCGCACACCCCGAGAGAGTGTGTGAGCGTAGATCAGACGGAGACCGAAAAGGTGTTTAACACACTCCTTCTGTTCGGACCTGAACCTGACGTCCGAGACGGCAAACACAGAGCATGATGGGAAACGCTGACCGAGTCGAGTTTAACAACTGCGGCTGATTAACGTCACTTTCAGTTTATCAAACACACAGCATTAAAAACGCACGACGCTAAAAGGAAATACACAACAACAACAACAACATAATAATAATAATAATAATAATAATAATAATAAACGGTTAACCCGTCGGGATTCCTTCCCCAACAACCTGCGAAGAGAAAAGCCGAGGTCGAAGAGCATGAGTTAAACGTCCTCACCTTGGAATCAGAGGAGAGATCCAGGGCGGGGTCACGGCCGTTCTCACCGGGGGCGTGGCCACGATCGCTCACTGGAGCTGTGGAGTGGAGGAAGGTCAAAGGTCACAAAAACATCAAGACGCACGCCGGAGCAATCAAACATCGCCTTCAGAAACGCGACCCGCCCTAACACCACGTCACTCACTCATGGTGTGTATCCAGATGTGTGTGTGTAGAGAAATGTGCTAGGTGTGTATACAGATGTGTGTGCAGGACGTGTTTATCCAGAGGTGTGGTGTACAAGGTGTGCTGTGAGTGTATCCAGGTGTTGTGTACACAGTGTTTCTCCAGATGCATGTCGTAGACTGTGTATCCATCCAGATGTGTTGTGCAGACAGTGTGCTAGGTATTTATCCAGATGTGCGGCACATGAGAGGCCAGCAGGTGGCACTGCTCGTCTGCACAGATGCCGAGGAAATAACGAGGTCAGCGCTCAGGATCAGAGCTGTGACGCAGATGTGCGATCATGTGACACACAGCCACAGCCAAATTGAGCGATCTGTGTGTGTGTGTGTGTGTGTGTGTGTGTGTGTGTGCGTGTGTGCGCGCACTCGGTCACACCCAGCTGAGACCATATGTGTCAGTGTCGTTCCACAGATCTGCTGAGAGAGAGAGGAGAGAGAGAGAGAGAGAGAGAGAGAGAAAAACGCCACACAAAACCCCACTCCATCTCTCGCTCTGTCCATCATCCTGGAGACAGGAAACACATGTCCTCCTTACTTCCTGTGTCTGTGTATAATCATGCACACACACACACACTCTCTCGAGATCTCACTGTGTGTGTGTGTGTGTGTGTGTGTGTGTGTGTTACCGGTGTCGAGGCTGCGTGAGCTGCGTTTGCTGGCCGTGCGGATGAAGTGTGGAGCGGGTCGGTCTATCAGAGAGCTGGCCTGTCGGGTCTGAGCCTGGGTTCTCCCGCTGTAACGAAACCTAGAACCCAGAGTCAGGAACTTCGACTTAGTCGGCTGCTCTGGATTCGTCAACCTAGGACACACACAATAATAATAATAATAATAAAGGGTTAATAATCTCAGACTCAGTGAAGGGGGGCGTGGCCTGTGTGCGTCAGTCTCAGTGAAGGGGCGTGGTCTGCATGCGGCAGACTCAGTGAAGGGGGCGTGGCCCACGTGTGTCAGGGTCAGTGAAGAGGGCGTGGCCCACGTGTCAGGGTCAGTGAAGGGGGCGTGGCCCACGTGTGTCAGTCTCAATGAAGGGGGCGTGGACCGAGTGTGTGTTTTTTTACCTGAAGAAGGTGTGATGCTCCACACAGACTTTCCAAACCCTCTTAGCGGCGCGATAGTTGGGCAGCTTAAATCCCACTGTGCTCTCAAACTGCTCCGCCTAACACACACACACGCATAAATATATTGCATGTGTGTATGTATGAATATAATAAAAAGATGCGCGTGTGTGTGTGTGTGTGTGTGTGTGTGTGTGTGCGTGTACACAGACCTCTCCTGGTCTGATCTTAATGTAAAAGTTGCTGCGTTTGTAAGAAATCTTGAGGATCTTGGGCCAGGCGAAGCGGTTGATCCTCAGACGGTCTTTGTAGATCAGCAAGCCGTTAGCACACACTCCCAACATGATGTCCACACCCTCGGAGTCCTCACACACACACACACACACACACACACAGGAAGTAATGTATGGTTAAGAGCAGGTCATAACCGTAGCAGGGGTTTGTGGATAATAGGCACGGAGACCAGGGGGCTGTGTTCCAAACCACACACTAGGGAGCACTGGTTAGGGAACTAATGTGTGGTTTGGGACGCAGGCCTGGTTCAGTGCTCCAGCTTCAGTTCATTTCCTGTTTCCAAATTAACACAAATGTCAACCTCAAACTTATTATTCCATCACACACTGTGTGTGTGTGTGTGTGTGAGAGAGAGAGAGAGAGAGAGAGAGAGAGAGAGAGAGAGTGATAATAGGGAGCAGCAGGAAATCAATATCTGTGATGGATGGAACAGATTTACACAGACAAAGAGACGCTTTTAACACACACACGCCTTTCTTTCTCTTTCTCATCCATCTCTTCTCATCCCTCCAAACATCCATCTCTCTCATTTCTTCCTCCAGTGTCCTTCCTTTTTCTCTCTCTCTCTCTCTCTCTCTCTCACCTTTTCCATCCGTCCATTTCCCTCAATCCCTCCTGCACCTGACCCTGATGCAATGCTAATTTTAGCCCACAGCAGAGGACATGATCCCCCCCCACACACGTTCTAGTGGGCGGGCTTTACAGCTGCACTGCACGTTCTAGTGGGCGGGATTTGCCTTTGTGTGGGTGGGGCTTACCTTTGCCTGATGAAGGTCGATGCCGTACATGGAGAGCTTTTTGGCATTTTCCAAGAAGTTTATATCAGCCTGGGCTGGGTTCATTCCCCTACACACACACACACACACACACACACACACACACACACACACACACACACACACACACACACACACACAGTGCCAGATAGAGAAACAGAGTGAGAGAGCTTTCTTTGTATGTACATCATACATGCTATTCGTAGACATGTTACGTGTGTGTGTGTGTGTGAGACAGAGAGACAGACCTGTGAGACTTGTGCAGCTCCAGCACCTTCTCCTCGAGCTCTTTGGTGTGATCTTTAGCGAGCTGGAAGTCGCTGATGGAGCGGAGCTGCTGCTCGGCCGAGTCGTGGTCTCCGAGCTCCGCCTGCAGCGTGTAGGAGCTGAGCAGCGCCATGGTGACGAAGGAACACGGCAACCGACCCGACACGATGTCCTGCCTCAACTGCAGACACAGCAGATACCTGCGTACACACACACACACACACACCTGACTACCTACAGAGCTTTTACATGGCATGTATGGCATGAGCAGATCAGTGTGTGTGTGTGTGTGTGTGTGTGTGTGCGCGTACCTGGTGATGTCCTCAGTAAGCTGAGTGGGATCCGGCGGATAAAACTTCACGTTGAAGGCGAACTGCCACTGCGAGTCTGGAGAGGAAGGAGGACGAATGAAAACTGGTTACACTCCGCGGCGCTGTGGAACTCTGCATTCTGATTGGTCGACAGTGCTCGCTTGGGCACGTTATCGTTTCTATAGCAACGACTCGTTTGTTCGCACGCGCACCGGGTGCTCCGCTGACAATTAACGGAAACTTTCGGGCCACGTGTGCGACGTTGACCGATTCCAGTTGCTATGGCAACGGTGCGTTAACAGAAGAAAAGCGATTTTCCAGTCAGATTGGTCCGATCGGATTTGTTCATGGATTTATTATGGGCTAACGAATCTCTGAATAAACCGAATACCCAACTGACAATGTGTACGACGATGCCTGCTGACGAGCTCTAAAGGGGCGTGGCTTATTTAACGTGGAACTCGCTTCCTGTCTGGCCGAGGCACTCGGTTCTCACGGTACGGAGGACGAAAAGACGGGCAGAAGGACAAACGTGGACTGAATGTGTTCTTTCACTCAGCGTGTGTTGTGTGTGTGTGTGTGTGTGTGTGTGTGTGTGGCGCTTCTTAACACGTTACACTGTGTGTGTGCTGCTCTAATTACAGCGCTCTAAAATAAAACCCAAAAAGAGAGAGAGAGAGAGAGAGAGAGAGACAGACAGGGTGAAAGAGAAAGCAAAGAGAGAGAAAGTGAGAGAGAATGACCCTGTTTGGATGATCTAGGTCACCCTGACTCATCACAGAGGTTTTTTTTTAAAAACAAAGTGTGTGGGAGAGAGAGAGAGAGAGAGAGAGAGATCCATATTGTTGATGGAACTCAACATTGCTCAGATGAATGAATCATGTTTGTTTAAATGTGATTTGTATTCGTTTCGTTGTATTTATATGAACACGGTGAAGGTGTTCGGAACCACCGCAGCTTTAACTAACGTCCACCTCCCGAAAAAAAATACATCAAATGATCAACAAAATCATAAATGACACGCTTTACACGCAGTGACGGCTGCTAAACTCTAAACCTGTACGCAGAAAATCTCCCTCCAACATCCTGATGAATAAATCTGGTTACCATAACGAGATACGGCACGTCTGAGGTGTGTGTGGGAGAAATACACGAAATAAAGCTACTTACTGCGGATCTGACGTTTGATCTCCTTTGTAGGATCGAGCCAGCACTACACACACACACACACACACACACACACACACACACACACAGAGAGTAAGAATTACAGGATTTTAACTGAGAGGAAGAAAACCCAGTAATGATTAGCATGAGGTTAAAACGTCGTTCTCCTCACTGTGTGGGGTGTGAGGGATGGATGAAGGGGGGGTATGGAAGGTGGGAGTGGATGGAGGGATAGATGGAGAGATTACTTGGGGGATGGGCTGGATGGGGGGGATGTAAGGAGGGATGGATGGAGGGATAGATGGAGGGATGGGCTGGATGGGGGGGTGGATGGAAGGATGGAAGGAGGGATGGCTTGGGGGATGGGCTGGAGGGGATGTAAGAAGGGAGGTAAGGAGGGATGGATGGAAGGATGTATAGAGGGATCGGTTGGGGGATGGGCTGGATGGAGATGGTGGATGTAAGGAGGGATGGATGGAGGGATGGGCTGGATGGGGGGATGTAAGGAGGGATGGGTTGGGAGATGGGTGATGGGATGGGGATGTAAGGAGGGTGGATGGAGGGATGGGATGGATGGGGGATGTAAGGAGGGATGGGTTGGGGGATGGGATGGATGGGGATGGGGATGTGAGGAGGTATGGATGGAGGGATAGATTGAGGGATGGGCTGGATGGGGGATGTAAGGAGGGATGGGTTGGGGGATGGGATGGATGGGGATGGGGATGTGAGGAGGTATGGATGGAGGGATAGATTGAGGGATGGGCTGGATGGGGGGATGTAAGGAGGGATGGGATGGATGGGGGGATTTAAGGACAGATGGATGGAAGGATGGAAGGAGGGATAAGTTGGGGGATGGGATGGATGGAGAGATGGCGTGGGGTGGGGGATGGGCTAGTGGGCGAGGGCTGGATGGAAGGAGGGATGAGTTGGGGGATGGGATGGATGGAGGGATGAGTTGGGGGATGGGATGGATGGAGGGATGGGCTGGATGGGGATGTAAGGAGGGATGGATGGAGGGATGGATGGATGGAGGGATGGGCTGGATGGGGATGTAAGGAGGGATGGATGGAGGGATGGATGGAGGGATGGATGGATGGAGGGATGGGCTGGATGGGGATGGATGGAGGGAGTGGAGGGAGGGATGGATGGAGAGATGAGATGGATGGAGGGATGGGCTGGATGGGGATGGATGGAGGGATGGATGGAGAGATGAGATGGATGGAGGGATGGGCTGGATGGAACTAGTGTATTGTAGAAAAGTCTTCTCCCAGCCCCAGCAGAGATCTGCAGCAGCTTCCACATTGACCTCCATTTTCTCCCAAAAACACTCACCCTCTGGTCTGCGTTGTCTTTGAAGCTCAGGCCGAAGTAATCCTTCTCCAGGAGGTTCAGGTGCTCACACACTTTTTGGAACAGGAACTGACCCTTGGCTCGCTTCTGCAGAGCAAACACACACACACACACACACACACACACACACACACACACACACGTTAAAGTCTACACCTATGCAAAACACTAAAACATCAGCAAAATCTGCTCAACTATATGCAAATGACGCCTTGCTCCCGTTAGCCAATCAGACGTCTTCACGTCACCTGAGCGGGGAAACTTTTCCCCTTCCTACCTTTATTAAGCTCCTTATTAATAATTAAAATCATACCAAGATTTTATATATATATATATATAAAGATTTATTATTATTTGTTAAAAAACACAAGATTCTAGATCGTTCTCAACCGACAAGCTAGGCTTCCTGTAAAGAGTAGGAACGACAGCCAGCTTTGTGTGCGTGTGACTTCTGAGGAATGAGGCGGCCGAATGTCGCCTAAAACACCAGGCACACAGACGCGATTATCTCGCCTCTTCGCCTTTGATCGGACTGCGTGAAGGAATGCGAAGCGGGAGGAGAAGGAACGAGTCTGGACCGGCCCACGCCACGCCGCCGTGACATTTCTGAGACGAGACGGACACGACGGGGCGAGAGACGAGACGGACACGACACCGGAGGGTTGGGGACAGACAGCGGGCGGGTTCCAGATGGCGGCGTCTGCCGGACGGACCGGCTGCTGTTCGGACAATGGGGCAGTGTTCGCCGCGTCGGCGCCGTCCCGGCACCACAGCAACCCGTTCGCTCCGGACGAGACGGGTCCGCTCGGGTCGCTCGGATTTCGGACGTGCTCGCTCTCCGACGCGTTATTGTTTCCGTAGTAACCGCTCTCTCGAGGGGGTGTAACCAGAAACGGATAAAACAACGTTTCGTTCTTTTAAGAAATGAATTTCGGTGCCAACGTGCGGTTACAGCAAATGTTTAGGATTAGGATCTGTAAACTGTACCAGAGAGAATCGAGACCAGGCGAGGGCCATTAGGGATGGGTAAACACACACACACACACACACACACACACGCGCGCGCGCGCACGCACGCTAATGGATTCTAGGAAGAGCGGTGCAGTACTGACCAGGCACAAGTGCATTAGGTGGGGGGAAACACACAGGCTTCGAACACACTTTAACTTCCCTTCTAGCTTTAAAATGGGCGGAGCTAAACACTCCTGAAGACAAAACGTCACGTGCAATAAAATCTAGCATAGTAAACCATCGCTAAGCTGAGCTAGCAGGCGAAAACGATCCTAGCAAACTAACGCGGAACTGAAAGCTGCGATCAGGGAGAAAACGTCTTGGTATCGCATATATTTTAATCTCTCATGACCGAAACCTCATACAGTTAAGATACTGACTGATGAGACTGGACTGCTGGGTCTGCTGCGAATGTACACACAACACACACACACACACACACACACACACACACACACACACACACGGGTCACATGAGGACTGTAGAGTTTAATGGAAACGGACGGATCGTTACGACCCTGAACTAGTCACCGAGGGCAGATTTAACGAGTGTGTGTGTAGTCACGTCTCCGTACGCGAGTGGAGGATGTAATGACCTGTGGTTAAACCCTGCTGGTCTGCATGTACGCACAAAGAGCCGCGTTATCTCTCGGACGCCCCTTTTGATGGCCTCACACACACACACACACACACACACAGCTGCAGTTAGGGGTGGAGGACCTAAAGATGTCAGAGCTCAGCAATGAGCCTGAATAATACACGCAGGCATTCTGCAGGACGCCCTGATGCTGTTCAGGCACATGGTGTTTAAACCAGTCTTCAGGGGTGAATACCGCTAGAGAGAGAGTGAGTGAGAGGGCAAGAGAGAACCGGGAGAAGGGGGCCAAAATTTAAAAAAAAAAGAAAAAGAGACAGAAAGGCAGTCTGAGCAATAAACACGGTGTTAAAGTCTTAAAGACGGAGCCTGAGGCCCACGGAGAGGATCGTTGGGGTTTTCCAGCTTAACTCAGAGAAGAGTGAGATCACACACACACACACACACACACACACACACACCGCCTGCTGGGACGGGACCGCCATTAGGCCAGAGTTACTAGTTCGATTTATGAAAGAGGAAGACAGAGAGAGAGAGAGAGAGAATGCGAGAGATTAAGAAAGAAGGATCAAACAGCACCTGCCCAATCAAAGCCGACTCGAGGGGAACAAAATGACCAGAAGGGACCAATCGTGTCCACTCATAAGGAGCGAAGTAGTCCAGTAAAAGTAGACCAAGCGCAACAGGGGACTGAAAGAGGAACAGTCTTGTCCACACAAGGGGGACCAATCCAGAAGTCCACTGTAAACTGAGCCTCATACAATAAACCGATGGCGTCGGCTCGAGGGAGACCACCGGTGTCGAGACCACCAACGGCTGTGGTTCAGGTGGTAGAGCGACCGGGTCGTCCGCTAATCGTAGGGTCGGCGTTTCGAATCCCGGCCCACGTGCCTCCACGTCTCCGAAGTGTCCTTGGGCAAGACACTGAACCCCTTGCACGGCAGCTCTGCTACCACTAGTGTGTATGTGTGTGTGTGTGTGTGTGTGTGTGTGTGTGTGTGTGTGTGTGTGTGTCACAATGATCGACAAAATCACAACACAAAATAATCATCACAACACACACACACACCTGCTCAGCAAGTTAGGTACGCTTTTGCACAGTAGTGTGAAACAATGGCAGGGTAACTATACACCACACACACACACACACACACACACACACACACACACACACACACACACACACACAGGTTATATGAGCTCTCCTGTTGTTGCATGAGGTGTTTCAGAGCTTTGTTGTTCATCTAAATGAGGCTTAATCAGTGACTAGAATATGGTGTGTGTGTGTGTGTGTGTGTGTGTTGTGTGTGTGTGTGTGTGTTCCGGGTGGATCGGCTGGAACAAAAGCTTTTAGTGAAGCATCAGCGCTTTATTGAACAAGCAGCGGGACAAAAAGAGTTTTGTTAAAACAGCACGGAGGCCACAGTAGCAAACCGCACTCTCAGCTCTAACCATCTCACACACACACACACACACACACACACACACACACACACACACACACACACACCACCCTGACCCAGCACACAGGAACAATAGGGTCTGTCTGCACATCACAGACAACAAAAGGCATGTCTAAGTTCATCGAGGGGAATGTGGGCGTGGCCTTGATATCACAGAGGTAAAACAGACTGCTAACCAGTTTCCCCACAATCATCCTTCACATCTGAAGCCACCTAGGCACATAAAGCCACGCCCATCCTTCCCACGACAACTCACAACCTTCTATCCAACCCACCTGAAAATACAAAGCCACGCCCATCCTTCACACGAGAACTCACAACCTTCTATCCAACCCACCTGAAAATACAAAGCCACGCCCATCCTTCACACAAGAACTCACAACCTTCTATCCAACCCACCTGAAGCAACCTAACTATCAGTCTCCCCTCAACACACCCATTTGTCCACCTAAAGCTACCTAACCATCAATCTGCCCTCAAGACACACCCATCTGTCCCACCTGAAGCCAACTAACCATCCATCCCATAAAAAACACACCCATCCGACCTACATGTGGACATGCCCTTCTGTCTCACCTAAAGTCACATCCATCCTTCCTAGGAGAACTGATGCCAAGCCCATCCATCCCACACAAATCCACATTAATCCATCCTACTCAAAAACACGCCAATCCACCCCACCTGAAGGCGTACCTATCCTTCGCACCTAAAACCAACTAGCCATCTGTCCCACCTGAAGCCACGCCCCTCCATCACATATAAAACCCCTAGCCATCTGGCACGCCCATCAGTCCCACTCAATAACCCGACCACTTGTCCTAATCAAAGACACGCCCACCAGTCTGAAGACAAACCATCCTCAACCAGCAGAGGGGATTGTCCTGTTTAATGACAGGGGTTTAGCACGCACGCGCACACACACACACACACACACACACACACACACACACACACCCCCACCTCCTGGTCAGCTGATCACTGAATCTCCAACTCAGCACCCTGACTAAACCCATTATAGCATTACTACTGCTGAACTTGCAACAGCATGCACACACACACACACAACACACACACACACACACACACACACACACACACGACACAGTGACCGATGCCCTGTCCTCAGCCTCGGAGATAATCATTACTCTGACATGTTCAAGACACACCACGTGATCTCACTGACAAGCAGAAACGCTGCAAAGTGCCATATCCTGGATTAAGTGATGTTTGGACAAGACTTTTCTCTCTCAACACACACACACACACACACACACACACACACACACACACACACACACACACGGAGAGAACCATCATGAATTTTACAACTTCCTTTGGTATATATTCGGTCCATAGTTTCTCCACTAAGCTGCCTGGCATGGAGTCAAACTCAGACCTGTTTCTATGGTAACGGATTTAAAAGTTAGCATGTTCGCTGCAGCAGTGCGCGCGCGCGCGTGCGTGTGTGTGTGTGTGTTTATAATATTTACATTGAGCAGGGTGTGTGAACGCGTGTACTCACCCCATCCGTTATTTAACCCACGGACAGCGCTGAGCATCGCGTTCTCGTCGTGCACAAATCCTTTTAATTCCCCCATTAGCAACGTGCTAGCTGGTGGGAACCTAAGCACAGTCGCGTCGACTGAATGTTGTGGTTGCTTAGCAACGGTTCTCGTTACAGACGCTTTTACCTGGATTTTATGCAAGTTATTTAAGGAACTGTTTACAGGAATCTTTGGGTGAAGCAGAGAACATTTTCAAGAACCCAGGAACTTCTTTTCAGGAATCTGAGGAAGGAACTCAGGAGATGTTTTTGGGTTGGTCAGGAACCTTTTCAGATACGCACAAACTGTTTTCAGGAACTCCGGAACTGTTTTCGGGAACTCCAGTACGGTTTTTGGGAACCCAAAATTGTTTCATTCGGGAACCTTTTCAGGAACTCAACCTGTTTTCGAAAAGCCCGAGAACTGATTCGGGAACCGTTTTAGTTCAGAAACCATTCAGGAACCTTTTCAGAAACCCAGGAATGTTATTAAGCAGGTCGCACCAGTTTATTTTTGCTTAGCGACGTTTTAACCTGGAGACGGGACGAGGGACACGTCCGGGGGTCTAACGCAACCTACCGAGTTTGTAGCACGGTCACACGTTATGGTCATGGGACCTGATAACGATGGAGCATGGCCACGCCCTCTAACAAGGAACTTATTTGTTTGCTAACTTGCACAAAGTGTAAATGCAGAATTTTTTTTTTTTTTTGGTCATCTATTCAACAGAATTAAACTTCCTCATCCTACACACACAATGAATCAAACAAAAGGTCTAGATGGTAAACAAGGAAGTAGTAAGAAAAAGCACACACACACACACACACAGAGCTGTAAACACTCCAAACGTTGTGTTTGGTAAAGACAACAACGCTGTGCTCTGGACACCTTCACAGAAAGTTTATGAAAACGGCTAACTAGCTCGTGGCTAACACGGCGAACAACTAGTCTCGGACTAAGGAGAAGGAAAGGAAGTGACCCCTCGACTCGGAGGGTCGGCGAGGTCGCTGCGTGCGAGTTCAGTGAGCGACGCCACACGTAGCAGTGTACGAAGCGGTCTTCGCTAACTAGCGATCGTCAGCTTGCGGAATCGTTCTGCGGGAGTCTTTAGCATGAAGGCGGCTGAGACGTGTAGCTGCATGCAGTTCCTTTACATCTCTCTCCCTCATCTCTTCTCTGTTCATCACAAACGCACCAATCAGATAGCGCCTCTCTCTCTCACTCACTCACTCACTCACTCACTCACTCACTCACTCACACACTCACTCACTCACTCCTCCTCACTCCACTCACTCACTCACTCACTCCTCCTCACTCACTCCTCACTCACTCACTCACTCCTCCTCACTCACTCCTCCTCACTCCCACTCCTCACTCACTCCTCCTCCTCCTCCTCCTCATCATTCTCACCTCATCCACTCACTCACTCACTCCTCACTCCTCCTACATCACACTGGAACTGGCTCCCGTCCAGCAGAGTCACGTGACACAGCACCATCTTCATCTTCTTTCCAGGTTTGACAGGAGACACGACAGTGCTCTCCTCCACAGGCTCCGCCTCACTCTCCTCCTTCACTGGCTGCACACACACACACACACACACACACGTTAGATTCAGAACGAAAAGAAAAAGTAGGACGTTCCTCAGTTCAGGACTGCGGTGTGAGGTTAAAGGTCGTGACCTCTCACCTGCGTCTCCGAGCTGCACACCGAGTTCTGTTCCTCCCTCCTCTCGGGCGACTCGGCCTCTCCCTTCGGCTCCTCCTCCTCCTCCTGTGTCTGAGTGGGCGTGTCTTTAGACTCCACGAGGGATTTCTGGCGTTTGAGCCATGGAGGCAGGAAACGAGAGATGCCCTTGTCCTTCTTCTGCCCGCTGGAAGGGGAGGGGCTTGTGGGCGTGGCAGGCTCTGCCTCCACTTTCTGCAACACGCGACGAAGATCAACGTTAGCGCCGCACGTGCGTATTTTTTTTTTAAATGTCAGCTAAACGTTAGCAAGCTATTCTCAGCTAAGTGCTAGCGAGCTCTACCGTAACGTTGTACGAATACCGCGAGCTCCTTGAAGCTCTTTAATGCTTACCCACGCCGGAACATCAACTCCTCCGAGGAGAAATGAACTACCTTAACGTAACCTAGCGAGAGTTCGTGAACAACCGGCACGATGGTGTAGGTGACCGTGAGACTGATTTCGGCCAATAGAACATCGTCTGCTGCGTCACTATACCTCTGGGTTCTGAAGGTTCTCAGGGTTCTGAAGGTTCTCAGGGTTCTGAACGTTCTCAGGGTTCTGAAGGTTCTCAGAGTTCTCAGGGTTCGGTTGAGGATCCGTGTCGGTGTTCTGCGCGCTCTCGCCGAGGGGTTCGACCTCCTGCTGCTGCTCCTCTGGCTGCTGCTTCTCCGGCTCCTTCTTCACCTCCGCCTCTGACCCCGCCTCTGTCGCCATCGCAGCCAATCAGACTGAAGGAACGAGAGCGTGAGACGGTCTTTCATCAGAACATGCTTAACTAGAATAACCAAAGAGAACTTAGTCCAGTCACTTTGGGCAGTAATCTCAATCACTGCAATGATGTCACTTTAACACACACACACACACACACACACACACACACACACTGAGCCGACTGTCTACAAGCGCAAATAATCAGAACAAAAAGATAACTGCTCAACATTGAAACCACATCAAGGCCGAGTTCATCCTTCTGTTATAGACGTGTACTCAGGGTACAGCTACACCCGCACACTACACACACACACACACACACACGCACGGTTCGTCTACATTCTCGGCTACTTTGTGCTTTGTGTGATTAATGTGAATAATGTTCTGTTGTTGCTGTACAAACACAGCTGTGTGTGTGTTGTGTGTGAGTGTGTGTGAGAGAGGAGGTGTGTGTGTGTGTGTGTGTGTGAGAGATTCATCAGCACTGACTTTGCGACGCTGCACCTGATTAAATGTCTGAAATAAAACGAGAGGTGCTTTACTATTTAAAAGAGTGAGACTTGTGTAAATTTTGAATTCTGTATGTAACAAGTTAATTATCCACACACGGACACGCGAGACAGACAGACAGACAGACAGACAGACAGGGGAACAAGCAGACAGCATGAGACAGACAGACAGACAGACAGACAGGTGTAAGTGAAGGAATGGTGTAAAATAAGGACGTTGAGTGCCGTGTGTTAATACTACTCATTAAGAGCTCGTGTGTGTGTGTGTGTGTGTGTGTGTGTTGAAGTGGATGCTATGTTTAATGCGGTGTGTGCATCTGGTCTCTCTATAGAGAATTACAGGCTGCCAGTACACGTGTGTGTGTGTGTGTGTGTGTTTACAGCATGCCCGTACACATCACAGACTGTGGGTTCCACTCACACTCACTCGTTTCAGTTCTTATATCCTTTATAATTGTGAAATTAAACATTTTGTACCCCCCTCTGTAATCAGTGTCGTATGATTTGTAGTTGGTCGTGTAATAAAGCAGGGAGAAACGTCTGGTCTGGAGATTCAGAAATAGACGGGGGCCTGGCACCGAGCTCGGGCACGAGAACTTTGAGCAGTGCACAGAAATGACTCGTAGATTAGATTAGATTAGATTAGATAACCGCATTAGTGTGAGATCTGATTAAGATTCCTGCAGCAGCTGTTCCTAAAACACCAGAGGGACGAGAGAGAGAGAGAGAGAGGAGAGAGAGAGAGAGAGATTCTCGTCCAGAGCGGAGACAAAGGGACGTGGACCGCTGTGGATCTGGAACATCACCGGCTCTGTTTCAGGGTGAATCATGGGCTGAAAGGTCAAAGAACAGACGGATAATCAGACATCACTGTTTCCATCTCATCCAGAGTACAGAACATCAGCCCGAGACCCTCGGCGTCGACGCTGTGTCCTGGGATATGATTCATCTACACTCGGGGTCGGGTCGGGTCGCTCCGCCGGGGCAGGGGCAGGCTCTTATCTCAGTTTTTTTATATTTACTTACATATTTCTATACTTGTTTACTAATATATCTACATTTGTACCCCCCCCATATCTACGTACTTTTCTGATCTACCCTTTGTGTAGTAATATATAGCCTTGCACATTTATTTGTTTATTAAATCCACGTGCAGTCAAATAAACAGCACCCCTCTCCAGTCCGGTCTGGTCTTTAACGTTTACTCCTCTGGTTTCCGGGGCAACGCTGTTCCTACGGAGACGCCTGCAGTTTGAGCACTGTCACCAGCAGAGCTAACAAAAGCGAGGCTCTGAACCACACACACACACACACACACACACACGATGATGTCCAGCAGAGTGGAACTAAACGTCTCTCTGAACGACGTGGAGGATACGACAGCGGCACGCTCCGCTCATACATTATTCAACACACACTTTATAGACACGCGTGTGTGTGTGTGTGTGTGTGTGTGTCACTTTCTCCTGACCGAACAGCAGTGGAAAAATCAGAGCAGGGTCAACGGAGTGCAAAAGTCCACTTCTCTCTAAAACCACTACACCACAGCGCTGCTGAATCCTGCGTTCTGATTGGTCAGAAGGTGTTCATTTTCTTTAACAGCTGCTCTAAACAGTGCACTCAGAGCAACAGCGCTGGAAGGAGGTAGGTGTGTGTGTGTGTGTGTGTGTGTGTGTACACCGTGGACCAAATGTTTAGCATGGATTCCATCTGGAGGCTGGACGACTGAATGACGTCCAAGTATGACATCACCACACCCACCCAGAACCGGACCTCCACCCCTCATCTGGACTGAACCGCGTACACACACACACACACACACACACACACACGCACACACACACACTTCCCTTTTAGAAGATTTGGCCATGCTGGGTCAGAGTGGCGCTGAAAGGTTCCACGAGCAAATAACATTTGCAGAGCGTAAACCCGGCTGAAACATCAGTTTACCAGCTGTTCCGACTTCCCAAATCCCCCAGTCACGCCGCGTGGCGTCACGTTAGTCTGGGTTTGTTTATGAGACATAAATCAGGCAGTAGCTGTTGATCGGAAATGGAAATGTAGACACGTCGCACCACTCTCACCCACCTTCTCCCACACTGACTCGGACACTGATGGCAGCGTGGAGGCTTACAAACATGAGATTACAGGATACGCTGACAGCGGCGCGTCGTTAGCTGATTGGCTCAGCAGCTGTACAAGATTATGAAACAGTCTGACGGCCGCTCAAACGGGTACCAGTGGGCGTGGCTTCATACTCTAATAAGCATGCTGGGTTAGCTTTCGCCCGCTAGGTCCAGCTTTCGCCCCCTAGGTCAAGCTTTCACCCCACTAGGTCCAGCTTTCGCTCGCTAGGTCCAGCTTTCGCCTCACTAGGTCCAGCTTTCGCCCCGCTAGGTCCAGCTTTCGCCTCACTAGGTCCAGCTTTCACCCCACTAGGTCCAGCTTTCGCTCGCTAGGTCCAGCTTTCGCCTCACTAGGTCCAGCTTTCGCCCCGCTAGGTCCAGCTTTCGCCCCACTAGGTCCAGCTTTCGCCCCACTAGGTCCAGCTTTCTTTCGCTAGGTCCAGCTTTCGCCCCACTAGGTCAAGCTTTCGCCCCACTAGGTCAAGCTTTCGCCCCACTAGGTCAAGCTTTCGCCCCACTAGGTCCAGCTTTCGCCCGCTAGGTCCAGCTTTCGCCCCACTAGGTCAAGCTTTCGTTCGCTAGGTCCAGCTTTCGCCCCACTAGGTCAAGCTTTCGTTCGCTAGGTCAAGCTTTCGCCCCACTAGGTCAAGCTTTCGCCCCACTAGGTCAAGCTTTCGTTCACTAGGTGAAGCTTTCGTTCACTAGGTCAAGCTTTCGTTCACTAGGTCAAGCTTTCACTTGCATTTTTCTTTTGTAACCTTTCACACATCACTGAGGTTTTTAGTCATTCAGAGTGTGTGTAGCGCATTAACGGAGTGTGTGATATGCTCCTCTCCCCTTTGATCATGTCTCAATCGAGAAAACGTGAATAACACGAAGCTCTGAAGCCCCCGTCGTGCCTGTTGCACACTGCTTCAGTGCACAGAGGCAAAACGAGCTTCGTTGCTACACAGGTGCGCGCACAGCGTAGCAACCGGTCTCCGGGGTCTCACAGTCGGGGGTTAACCCGTACCCGTCTCACTCCGCTTTTCCATTCTTACTTTGAGCATAAAAAAAGGAAAGAATGTTCCAGAAGGGGTTCTCTGTGATACGGGAAAGATCTTTTCAAGCTCGAGTTCCCAAACGTGTAAACGTTTCACTCGCACGCCGTCCTGGGGACAGACTTCTGGTTTCGTTACGTACAAAACCGATGCATATTTAATTGTCGATAATTTCACGCGTTGCTAGTTTCATTCAGAGCACGCAGGAAGGTCACGAAGGCCGAAGGGTTCTCACGTCCTCACGCCGAGAACGCAACGTTCCAAACATCCTGCTCCGATCCAAAGCGAGAAGAACCGCGGACTCGTTCAAAGCCGTAGCTTGTGGGTGAATTGTAACTTCTTCACGCCAAGTCGTGATGCGATTACACCAAGGTTTTTCGAGTGTTGTGTTACTGAAAAAAAATCTCTAAGAGATGGGAATGTCACTGGTGGGATAACCGGAAGATAACACACCGCGACTAACGGAAACAGGCTGTGTTGGAAGGAACCAAACATGGAGGTAGTTTCAGACATGTCCTCCATGGAAAACCCAATCGTAAACGTGCTCCTCGGTTAAAAATTTACGGCATTTGGCAGGTAATCTAGAGCGATTCACAGATCTGCTTTGACGCTTCCATCGTTAAACACATCCTGATACTGGTTCACAAGAACGTCTAAAAACTCTAATGGAGGTAATATAGTAAGAAAAACACACGGAATTAAAACAATATCATGAAAAAACACATTTCAGAAACACTTGCACACTCGGAAGACAGAAGAGTTGCTATAACGTCCTGTTTCCACAAAAGACTCCACAGTGATATGGCCTTAACGGCCAATGAACTTTCACCTTAGACTTCAGTCACCATGGCGGGGGGTGGGGGGGTTAGGCAGGAAGTCCGACTTACTCACAAACCAGAGTTTCCCACCAGACCGAGTGGCTTCCTCTGTCTAACTTCCTTTTATCTTTCCACTCTCTATCCCGCGTTCTAACATCATTTCTTTCCCTCCATCTCCTTCTCATGGTAGGAGCATAAAGGAAACACCAGCATGACAACGACGCATCAACACAACCACTCCATCGAGAACCCAACCCATCAGACACACCTCGGGGGCAACTACGGATAATCAAGCGGCATCATTTAAACCCGTTTGGAAAGGATTCAATTAGGAGTCGGGTCGGACGGGGCGATATATTGGGAACGTCTCCGTATCGTGATAATCGGCTCCGGAGTAAAAGTTCTGCGCTCCGCAAAGTCGTTCCGGTTCCTTCTCGTTCCCGAGACATCACGGCCACCAAGAAAATGAAAGTGTGTGTCACCACGGAGAGCGAACCTGTCCTCCAGGAGGGAGTATCCTGATCAGGCAAAAAAATGTCACCAACTTTTGGTCGACCGAGCTCGTCCGTGTTCGAGAGGGTTTCCGCGTCGCGTACGCAGGACGAAGAAGAGCACGAGGCCGTTCTCCATTTCTAATACAACACGATATCAAGGTTCTGGTCACGCAATACGCAGTCTCACTGCTCTGACGATCGCCGAGTCAGCCCATAGCGAGCTCCTGAAAGTCATGCCAAGCATCTGCAGCTTGACGCTGATTAACTTTTAGGTATTTTTACCCCTGGTTGCTTTAGCGAGATTCGTGTTCTGGGGGTTTTTTAGTGGTTATTTATACACGTCTTGGGAAGCAGTTGTGTGTTATTTTAAGCCCTGGACACTTTTGAAGGCTTTCGCATACAAGAAAAATAAATAAACCCTCTTGCTTGGTCCTTGGTATTGGTATGCTGCCTTGTCTTGTACTCTGGTCTGGAGGATGGAGCCAGTAGGGTCGTGGGGTGGGGGTGTATTTACCATTGGGACGCATCAATCAAGATTTGTTTTAAAAGTACTAATCATACTAATTAGGACCATATAAAAGTAGGTGGGTTGTTGAGGTGGGAAACGGTGACCTATAGGAACAGGTGGATAAAAGAACGGGATACTAATCACTTGGAAACTCCATCGTTCTGGAGACGAGAAAACAAGAGCGATCGGTAGGCGTCGGCGCGAATGACCTCTTTATACCAGGTCAGAGAGATAGAAAGAGGAAGAGGGGTGGAAAAACTCTCTCTTCAGACATTCCATTTAAACCAGTTGACACACACACACACATATATATATATATATATAATATAAAAAGGTATAAACTAGGTCATTAAATACAAAGTGCAAACCAAGTGGCTAAATTTAAAAAAAAATAATAATAATAATTAAAAAGCGTGAACTACATCGTTAAATAAAAAGTGGAAACGAAGTCGTTAACTCTGTCCCTTGTGATTTGACGTGGACTTAAATTGTTCATCCCGGTCACGTAACGCAACGTGTTTTCGTGCGTAACCGAATCCCTGAACTCGAGGAATAAATCACGTGAACTAAGCTGCTAAATAAAATAAAATAAAAACACGTAAAGGAAGTCAGTGTAACTGCTGGACCGCAAACCAGAGGAGGGAGGCGACGCTTCTCTCTCCAGGCCGCTCGCTTACGACGCGGACCCGAGTAAATTACCTGCCTCTCTAAAGTCAACATCGGAGCCAGAGGACTCCGTTTCGCTGGAACTCGCGCGGGGTCGCGAGGCTGCCAAATTGGACTCCTGCAGTTAAGCTGTTTTTAACGACGCTTTGGGAGAAAGCCAAAAACCCCAGGCATTTGTGGCGTTCTTTATCCCCGCATCACCCCCGTCTGTTTCCTTCTCTTCTGCACAAGAGGACTCGCTTTCAAAAGACGATGCACGCCGAATTAAACAGCACTAAAAATCCCCCGTAACGATCACTCGGAGGAATCCGGTCTGCTAACATCGTTAGTGCTGTGAGAGAGAGAGGAGAGAGAGGAAGAGAGAGAGAGGATGAGGAGAGAGAGAGACAGAGAGAGGAGAGACAGAAGTGGAGAGAGAGAGAGAGAGAGAGAGAGAGAGAGAGAGAGAGAGAGATACAGAAGTGGAGAGAGAGAGAGAGAGAGAGAGAAGGAGAGAAAGACAGAGAGAGAGAGAGAGAAGGAGAGAGAGAGAGAGAGAAGGAGAGAGAGGAGAGAAAGACAGGAGGGAGAGAGAGAGACAGAAGGAGAGAGAGAGGAGAGAAAGACAGAGGAGGGAGAGAGAGAGAGAGAGAGAGAAGGAGAGAGGTTGTTCCGATGATGTTCCGTCGATCTGTCGGTGTTGAGTGTTACACTGAGCAGTGATGGGAGGTAAACCAGCACTCGGAGCGTGTTAATGAAGGTGTCAGGGGTTTTTTCGGGAGGGGAAACGTGATGCGACACGTACACTGGTGGCTCGAGGTGTTCGGTGTGTGTGACGCGACACATTTCACTGGAAACGGAGGAAAATCCAGTTTTCGTTCCAAACTGCACGACGTCAGAGGAGGAGAATCACAGCAGTGGAACAGCTATACTCCATCACTTAACCCTGTACTGACTAATCACACGCACACGCCGGGGGGCAGGAGAGAGGGGGTGTTCCCACAACCTTTCAGACTGGTTAAACAATACCTGTCCCAGCAAGTAGCACCGTTATCAGAACACATACACATGTATACACACACACAGTACACATTTATACACACACACACACAGTACACATGTATACACACAACACACACACACACATGTATAAACCGTACGTCAGAAAAAGTCAAAAATGAATATTAACATGTTAGACTCTAGAAATTTCTATTAAAATGCAATATTAAGATATTTATATTAAAAAAGCACACACAAACATGTTGATTTATATACATTTACACACGTTATATATTTTATAGATATATAAAAATATAAAATTCTTAGATTTTATTCTTTAAATCTACTCCAATCATTCTGGTAGCCTTCACAATTCGAGATCTTTTTGTGGGTGGAAAAACAAACAAAACAAAACAAACAATAATCAACATCTCGAACGGTCAGTGGAAGAATCAAGTGGGCGTGACGTCGGACGCTCGATATTCGCGGAAATTAAGGGACCGTCTCTAAAGTTACCCGCGACATTGTTCAAACACGTTTCTAACTTCAATAGCGTTTGAAGGGAATGACTTACAGTCACTCCCCCCAAGCTGCACAGTGTTCATCTGGGTGTCAGGTATGACGCACACCTCTTAGATTTCTGATACTGATCAAAATAAGCTATTAAATCATGTGTAAACGAGACCTACAGAACGGGCCCATACACAAAATTTACCGTCATTTAAAGCTCAGTAGCATTTGAAAGGAATGACGTACAGTCACACAACCAACTCTAAAGTGTTCGGCTAGGTGTCAGGTATGACGCACGCCTTAAAACTGACATACGTGTGTGTATTATATATATACACACACGGGTAATGTTGACCCCCCTTTATGAAGGTTTTTTTGGGTTCATGCATGGTAGGGATGAAGATCAGAAATCCAAGGAGGTGTACATTATACCTGACACCTAGGCGAACGCTGTACAGCTGGGAGTGTGACTGTACGTCCTTCCCTTCACATGCGACTGAACTCTAAACGAAGGTATATTTTGTGTACGGGGCCCCATGCAGTAAATACAATCCATGGCAATGTTTACATATGATTTAAAGGGCTTGTTTTGATCAATATCAGAAATCTAAAACAGGTGTGCATCAGTTTACCCGACACCTGGATGAACACTTTACACTTGGTTCGATGACTGTATCTTTAGAGATGGTCCCTTAATTCCCGCGAATATCGAACGTCCAACGTCAAGCCTACTTTATTCGAGTTTCACGGTCAGGTCTTTTCTTGGGTTGCCTCCCAAACAACCCCACACCCCACTAGGTAGGGTAGAGGGTGCGTTCGGTGCGTTCATTAAGAGAAGTGCACTTAAGTAGATATCAGGCAACCATTTAAGACTCCGCCCACGACCCTCTCTCTCTCTCTTTCCCCCCCTAAAGGACGTTAAATGAATCAACTGAAATGCAGCAGTAAAATCTAAAAATGACACCCGGACGACTTTAAACCACACAAACGGCACCGGTTCGAGATAAAAGACACATTTAACGGACAGAAACAAGGCAATATAATAATAAGAGCTCGTTGTTACTGCCGCATCAACACACGGTCCGCTTGTCAGACCGCTCCATGTGTGCGCGTGCACTCCGACAACACTCGCCGCTCTCTGGGAGAAAATCCGCCTGAAATGACATACCTTGTGCTCTCCGGAGGAGATTAATCCGCAGAGGTGGCTTGTAAATGGGGGGAAATCTGCGTCCCGAAATCCTGCCGAAGATGTATTACAACCCGGAGGTTTCCAAGCGGAAAAAAATCAGCGTGTGAGGAAAAACCCAACAACTGGAACTCTGCCTCCCTCCTTCCCTGCAGCTCTGGGACACGCCCCGCCCCCTTCACCCTGATAGGCTGAGCTGTTCGCCAAGGCTTCCAAACGCACCAAGATGACTGGGTGGCACATCTGTCTGTCAACGGAATCCGTGCGTTTCTATTGGTTGCCTCCAAAAGTGACTCTCAAAACCCGGAAGCGTGATTCTGAAGTCAACAGCGCCTACTATCGGATGTTTGAATTGACTACCACAGAAACGCTGCTAACGTTGTACACTGAATAAAATGACAAATAATGACCGAAATGTAATTAAAACGTTAAAAAGAAGCCGAATATGTTTCTTAGTAAATGTGTTCACCTTATAACAGAGCACTTGTGTGTGTGTGTGTATATATATATAAAAAAGAATCAGGATAAACATGATAAGATGAAGCTGAATTTAATGCTAAGCTAATGTGACATGAAAGAAAATCAAATTAAAGCTATTAATTCTAAAATATTGTCAGCTTTAAATATTTGGTAACTATAATATTTCCAAAAAAAGTATAAATATAATATAAATTCACTATCAATATAATCACTTCTTTATGTGTTGCGTAATCTCCGAAAGGATTATTTCCACATTTTTACCAGGACTTCACGCGAAAATGGACCAATTTACTTCCCCTGATCGTCATCATCCTTTCATTAACAGTCTACTAGGGGGAAAAGTTCATCTAGTAGCGCAATAAACCGATATTTTTGTCATTAAGGTATATTCGAGGTGTTTAGATCGTTTAAACGTTATAAACCCGGCCGTACTGCAGAGCAGAAAAGTATTTATCCCTTATCAGTGACCAGACACACCCAGTGTTTTGTCAAACAATGGATGCAGACGCACCTTGTGTAAAGAAAGAAAGAAAGAAAGAAAGAATGAAAGGACGTTTGGATGAAGATACACAATGTATGTCGAGTGTCTGTTCGAAAAAAAGGAAACAAACAACATAAAAAAAAGAGGGAGCAGCAAACGAAAGAAAGAACTCAATATAGAGACGTGGAAGAAAGCAGAGATGGGGAAAAGAGATGGGATGGTGAAAGAGAGAAAAGGAGAACCGTCACATCGTACTGTGTGAGCTTATATATAGAGCTGAATGGGAAATATGCTTTGGATAAAAATCAGAGACTCCATGAAGGCACGGGCGTAACACAGCAAAACATTGACTCACCACAAAATGTGGAGGCATCAACAGGAGGATAAATCAACATGGTACAGTCCAGTCGAGTGCCATGATCCGGAACGATCCACACGAGTCAGAGAGAGAGAGAGAAAGAGAGAACAGAGAAACAAGTGAGGCCTAGTATAGAAAAACAACAACAACAAAAGTATTTACCCAACTATTGGCTTGACTCTGTTTTGTTACTCTCCTTTTTTGTTTGACTTTCCCTTTTTGTCTCACTCTTTTTTGATCTACACGAGTAATTAAAAAAAGGTGAGAGAAACCCAGAAAGAAGTGAGATCTGTTTCTGTCTCTTTTTTGGCCTATATCTATTTTTTTGTCTCTCTCTCTTTTATGATCCAAATGAGTCGCAAAAGTGAGAAAAACACTTTCTCACTCTCTTGTCTCTTGTCTTTTTGACTCATATTTGAGCCACACTATGTTGCTCATTTTTGCACGTTTTCCCTTTTACGATGAAGAAACCAACGTTTATGAACAAAATGTCTAATAGCGTATGTTAAGCTCTTAGCAGCGATTATTTCCTTCTTCTTCTTTTTTATTAACCTAAGGATGTTTTCAGGTCTCTTGCTGTTTTTTTTTTGTCCTTTTTTTACTACCATTTTTTGGGTCGTGTCATTGTCTCCCTCCTTCTTGACTGCAGCTATCCTTCTCTCTATTCCCTTATTCAGAGCGTGCGAGTGTTTTCCAGATTCAGCATTAGCATGAAAATTAGCATGAAAATTAGCATGAAAGTTGCGGCTCTGGAAGTCGATATGTTTGAGCTGGACAGACTAAAGAACTAAAGCCCTGCTACATCGCTCTCTTTAGGTAGAAATGGAAGGGAGTGAAGGCTAAATCCTACTGGACCGCGTCGAATGGCATTGTGGGTAATGCTAACCAAAATGAAAAAATAGAGCAACTTGTCAATGAAATAAGTTTAAGCGAGAAGCAAAGAAAAAAAACGCATTACAGGATTTCGATACAAAATAAATCTTGGATTCCTTTGATGATCATGTGCTAATTATGAAGATTCATATGCAAATAATTGAAGGCGGGGTTTCACTTTAAATGAGGAATGAACTGAAATGAACATATATTCAAATTTTTCTAGTTAAACTGGGAAAACAAAGCTACATACAGCAATTTACTAATTTCCACCCAAACACCAAGGGGGGGGGGCAAAGTTTTGCACACCGCACTATCTCTATCGGGAGTTTCATCTTGAATCCTAAACGTTAGCGAGAAACAGGAGAGCGACCCAAACACACCGTGCTTACCTTAACTGAGCAATCTCTTCCCCAAAAACACGGCTAATATGAAGATTTTGGATCAACGAATAAGTGAGCTCTAATAAACGTTCCTCCCTCGACCCTGTGGTTCTCCGCTTCACTCCGGATTGTCATGCATGACCAACAGGGAAAAGGATTACGGAGAAAAGGATTTATCCCAAATCCGCCATCTGGCCTTTGAAATCAAACGAAGTTGGCATGTCAGAAAAGTACGTGTTAGAGTCAGCTGATTCAGACTCACGTCTCAAACACGCAACATTAACACCGCTTAGTGTCCTGCGTTAGAACCGACACGCCATGCGGTTCCGACCGGTTCTGGATTGGGCGAAAGGTGTTTAGGATGGGATTAAAGAACAGGAGAAGGAGGTGTGCGGAGCTGGAGCTGTTTAAACGCTCGTGAAGAAGAACACACACATGTCTGAGCTCAGTGTCCGATCTTCATCCGATCACACACTGCACCGACTCAGTTCATTTATTAAAGTGATGTTATTTACTTTGTTTTTGCGCCGGTTCCAGCTGATAAACAACACGTGAGATCCTACAAGCTTACCGTAAGACGTTCATTTTCTACACAGCGTGCTGGATGATGCACTAAATACGACAGAGATTATATTGATTTATTTCACCTTCAGTTAATATTTAGATTCATAAAACACGTCTATTGATCCGGTAAATAATAATAATATTTAAAATATTAATATAACACCATAATAGGCTTTTCAACTTCCCTTAGAGAATGTCATTTTAATGACATTTTTCACTCACTTATTCACTCCCTCACTCCCTCACTCCCTCACTCACTCACTGACTCACTCTGTCATTCACTCCCTCACTTACTCACTCACTCACTCACTCCCTCACTCACTCACTGACTCACTCTGTCATTCACTCACTCACTCACTCACTCACTGTCTCACTCTGTCACTCCCTCACTCACTCCCTCACTCACTCACTCACTCACTCACTGTCTCACTCTGTCACTCCCTCACTCACTCCCTCACTCACTCGCTCTGTCATACTCACTCCCTCACTCACTCACTTCCTCACTCCCTCAGTCACTCACTCACTCTGTCACTCCCTCACTCACTCCCTCACTCACTCGCTCTGTTCACTCACTCACTCACTCACTTCCTCACTCCCTCAGTCACTCACTCACTCTCGTCATTCACTCACTCACTCACTCACTCACTCTGTCATTCACTCACTCACTCACTCAGTCCCTCACTCCCTCAGTCACTCACTCCCTCACTCACTCACTCTGTCATTCACTCCCTCACTCACTCACTCTGTCATTCACTCACTCACTCACTCACTCCCTCACTCCCTCACTCACTCACTCCCTCACTCACTCACTCTGTCATTCACTCACTCACTCACTCACTCTGTCATTCACTCACTCACTCACTCTGCTCATTCACTCACTCACTCACTCCCTCACTCCCTCAGTCACTCACTCACTCCCTCACTCACTCACTCTGTCATTCACTCACTCACTCACTCCCTCACTCCCTCAGTCACTCACTCCCTCACTCACTCTGTCATTCACTCACTCTGTCATTCACTCACTCACTCACTCCCTCACTCCCTCAGTCACTCACTCCCTCACTCACTCACTCACTCACTCACTCTGTCATTCACTCACTCACTCTGTCATTCACTCACTCACTCCCTCACTCCCTCACTCACTCATTCATTCACTCACTCACTCACTCACTCCCTCACTCCCTCACTCACTCATTCATTCACTCACTCACTCACTCACTCACTCACTCTGTCATTCACTTACTCACTCCCTCACACATTCACTCCGGCATTCACTGACTCATTCATTCACTCACACCCTCACTCACTCACTCACTCACTCACTCTGTCATTCACTTACTCACTCACTCACTCCACCTCCAAGCCTCATGCATGTTTAATTCTGCTTCTTTCTTTTCATTCTTTACAGCTTCCTCTCGCTCCAGCTTCTGGCCTTTCAGTGGAAACTTACAGCCTCGTATCACTTCATCGGCTCCGTGCTCAGACTGCTTCACTTTAAACGTCACACTGATAAATGTGCGTAGTGCTAGAGGACGGTGAACGTGCAGACAGCTCGTTCACAGGGACATGTCTGGCAGTGTAATTTACCTAACATTTAGGGAAGGAGTCTCCAGTCTCAGCACTACAGTATGTAACAATCAGAGGTAACTTTATGTTGGACCTTTATTCATGCTGTTTCACGGTAACACGACAAGCTGGGTGTTTTTCCCCTTATTAACTTGAAAAGAGAGAGAATAAAGAGAGGCTGGCGAGGGAACGGCCATTTATAGCTGCGATAGCATACATGAGACCTTGTTTCATCGACGTTCCACAACTGTAACTATAAACGGTTAAAAACGCGTGATGTGATGGCAAACTGCTGTGGTGTAAGAGGAATAAAACGCTTTGGGGGCGTGTCTGTAAAACCACCAGCGTTATGAAAATAATCAGCTCCAGAGTGGTGACAGTAACCACCGTCCTCTTTTATTCCTCACGCAAATATATGTGCATTTCTATCTAGCAAATGAACAAATGAAACAATACACCTGTCTTACTGCTGAGACACACACTGAGGCTCCATAAAAACTCCAGATCTTATCAGCGTCTTTAAACGTTTGTCCATTCGCACACACACAACCTTTTACCCTGCGGCCCTAAACGTGTAATTACTCCACACTAATCTAAAGCTGCTTGTTATGTGTAAGAGAACACCAGCCTCACACACACACACACACACACACATGCACACACACACACATGCACACACACCGTTGTGTCTGTGGAAAGCTTCCTGTACTCCCAGAGTTCTCAGGTGTGGTCTTCAGGTGTATTCTCGTACCTGTGTTCCAAAGAAGTGTCTCCTTATACACCTGTTCTCCACTTCACCTGTTTACCTGCTCACCCAGGCTCTCCTCCTCCTCCTCCTTCTTCTGCAACCCAATCATCAGGTGTAACGTTACACCACACAAAGGTAGGCGTGAAGGAATCATCAGAGCGAGTGCAACTCCGCGAGCTCAGTAAACAATACCCACCTTATCCAAACTTCAGACTGAGTACCAAGACTTCGCTTCCTTCCCAGCAGCGTTCACACACCTCACCTGAGTCCATCACGAGACTCGAACGTGAGATCCTTCACACCTTAGTGTGAATCGGTGTGGTCTCTCACACGAATCCCTCCAGATTACATCAGTAACTGACCTCGGATTAACAATACGGCCTGTTTACGCTTTAAACCGAAAATGACACTGTGACACTTTTAAGAGGGGCAATAATAATAATAATAATAATAATAATAATAATAATAATAATAATAATAATAATAATAATAATAATAATAACAGTGATAGTAATAACAATAATAATAATAATAATAATAATAGTAATAATATCACACTTTCATGACAGTCAGCGATCAACGTCCCTTGTTGAACATCATTCTTATTTTCAAAAAAGGAAGAAACAAAAGAAAAACCTCATTAAAAGGCTTAAAAGGTAGAGATTCTCTTACAGAATGTACAAGTTTAATTCAAAGAAAGCAGAAAGAAAAGAGATTAATAATGCAAAAAAAGGAAGGGGAGGAGTACACATATAATTCCATCACAGAAAGAAAGAAAAATACATTAACTATTAAAAAAAAAGGTCTTTTGATACTATAGATGACACTATTCTCCTTGATAGATTAGAAAATGTTGTTGGTATTAGGGGAACAGTCCTCTCCTGGCTCAGGTCTTATCTGACCAATCGTTATCAGTTCGTAGATGTAAATGCATACTGAGGTTAAATTAGAAGTTCCACAGGGTTCTGTACTAGGCCCACTGCTTTTTACTTTATATATGTTACCCCTAGGACAAATTATTCGTAAACATGGAATTAGCTTCCACTGTTATGCTGATGATACACAGCTGTATGTGTCAGTGAAGCCAGAGGACAGACAGAAGCTTAGTAAAGTTGAGGATTGTGTAAAGGACATTAGACGTTGGATGTTAACTAACTTACTTTTACTTAATTCTGATAAAACAGAAATACGTTTATTAGGCCCACGTGTAGCTAGAAGTAATCTTTCTGATCACATGGTCACTCTGGATGGACTTTCTGTTTCATCATGTACAGCAGTTAAAGACCTCGGAGTGATTATTGACTCCAGTCTATCATTTGATGCTCATGTAGATTATTACTAGGATAGCGTTCTTTCATCTCAGAAATATTTCTAAGATAAGAAACATATTGTCACTACATGATGCAGAAATACTGGTTCATGCATTCGTCACCTCTAGATTAGATTACTGTAATGTCTTACTGTCTGGATGTCCCAGTAGGAATATAAATAAACTCCAGTTAGTCCAGAATGTAGCTGCTAGAGTCCTAACTAGAACTAGAAGATATGACCATATCACACCATATCACACTGCATTGGCTCCCAGTGAAAGCACTAAACCGTCTCGCGCCACAATATCTAAGCGACCTTCTGGTTTTATATGATTCGCCACGCCTACTTAGATCAAAAGATGCAGGTTATTTGACGCTACCTCAAATAGTGAAGGCTACAGCAGGGGGAAGAGCCTTCGCTTATAGAGCCCCACAGTTATGGAACAGTCTTCCTATTAGTGTTCGGGACTCAGACACAATCTCAGTGTTTAAGTCTAGGCTTAAAACGTATTTGTTTACTCAAGCTTACCCTGACTAGATTCTATTTTACTACTTCGCAGTCATAATAATCTTTTTTTCTCCCTTTCTCCTTTTGCCGAGCCCCACACGAATTTATGGAGATACTAGAGATCCTGATCCTTTCTGCCTCTGGATGGAGCTCAAATCTTCTCTGATTCCAGACTACTGGGACTACGGCTGCTCCTGACGTTTTCACACTATCTGTTGTTCCCCAGATGAAGATGGGTTCCCTTCTGAGTCGGGTTCCTCTCAAGGTTTCTTCCTCTTAAAACATCTTAGGGAGTTTTTCCTCACCACCGTCGCCACTCAGTGGCTTCCTCAGTTGGGATAAATTCACACCTTTAATATCTGTACACCGTGTTGATATTTCTGTAAAGCTGCTTTGAGACAATGTCTGTTGTAAGAAGCGCTATACAAATAAAAGTGAATTGAATTGAATCTTTTGTTAGTTTTATTTATTTATTTATTTTAAAATCCCTTATACAGAATGTTGCTTGTTCTTGTTCATTCTAGATTTTTTGTTTGTGTATTAACTGGCAGATAATGTTCTTCTTTTTTTAGTAATAAATACCTAAAATAAGATGAATAAGATGATCTCTATAGAACCACGAATGCACGTTTTAATGATGCTTCATTATTTTATTACAAAAGGTTCATTATATTCACGGATGTATTCTTTTTTTTTTTCACAAACAATACAACACCGTGTCATACTCAAACGATGGAAGCCAGTACATTATTATTTTTCAGCGGTGACTCTGAGTATAAAAATGTAAAAACGTCACCGTTTTGAACTCTTTACGTTTGACACCATTTTTTTCTTCTTCTTCTTCTCCAAACTCGGAAGTACCGCGTGACCCTCCTGGCTTTCCGTACGTGTTTACAATTCGCGCGCGCGGTGCATTTACGGACAGGCGAAAAGCGAGCACGCGCTATTAATAACACTTAAAGATTACATTAAAGGAAAGCTAGGGATCCAATCAGATCTCTGATTAAATCCAGTGGATTCACACACAAAAAACCCCGCTTCGTGTTAAAAGTAGACTCGTGTGATCCAGGATTTAGTTGTTTTGAGCTTATGTCATGAGCTACAGGCTACTAAAGAACCACTAAATCGAAATAAATACATAAAAATACATACATACATACATATATAATGGAGTTGTGACGTGGCACATGTGTCTAGATGATTCGTTAGATTAGATTGTTTTATTAGCTTCATACTAATCTGGTTTGTTTGTTTTTGTGTGAACTTTAAAATGACTGCAAATTGAACATGTGTAAGGAATGAAATGTGTATAATTATAGTCAGTATAGATAGGGCCGATTGAGAACTGATTGAGGAACCTGAGTAGGTTGACATGTTCAGGTTGCACATATCGGTTATTAAATCAGTAAATAAGAGTTTATCGGGCAGGTTTGGGGTAAAAGTGCTTGGCGCAGGGGTTCAGGTGAGAAGAGAACTCTTTCGTCCTGTCCCTGTCTCAGTCTGGACGCCTCAGAGACAAGCTTTCACACTCCTTGCCTTCTCAGGTACAGTATGGTTAGAACGAAAGGCCAGAGCTTTAGACAACAAAAGTGTCGAGCACGTCGTGAGACGCATGAGATTACGCTAAAGGTTAGAAAGGTTTATACCTCACCTTGACCTCGGGTTAGAAAGATCTGCGTCAGAACAGGAGAGGTCAGCGATGAACTGAAATAGGATAATTTCACCTCAGATAGGCCTCAGTATAGGTTAGCACAAAACTCAAGCATGAAGGGTTTACCTCATGCGATATAGACTTGCCTCAGACAAGGTTAACGATAAACCGAATTAAGAGGAATTTACCTCAGATTTACCTCATACTTGCTTCAGAAAAGGTTAACGATAAACTGAATTAAGAGCAATTTACCTCAGAAAAGGTTAACAATAAACCAAGTTAAGAGGAATTTACCTCAGATTTACTTCAGACTTGCTTCAGAAAATGTAACGATAAACGGAATTAAGAGGAATTTACCTCAGATTTACCTCAGACTTGCTTCAGAAAAGGTTAATGATAAACCAAATTAAGATGAATTTACCTCAGATTTACCTCAGACTTGCCTCAAAAAAGGTTAATGATAAACCGAATTAAAAGGAATTTACCTCAGATTTACCTCAGACTTAACGATAAACCGAATTAAGAGGAATTTACCTCAGATTTACCTCAGACTTGCCTCAGAAAAGGTTAACGATAAACCAAATTAAGATGAATTTACCTCAGATTTACCTCAGACTTGCCTCAAAAAAGGTTAATGATAAACCGAATTAAGAGGAATTTACCTCAGATTTACCTCAGACTTGCCTCAGAAAAGGTTAACGATAAACCGAATTAAGAGGAATTTACCTCAGATTTACCTCAGACTTGCCTCAGAAAAGGTTAACGATAAACCGAATTAAGAGGAATTTACCTCAGATTTACCTCAGACTTGCCTCAGAAAAGGTTAACGATAACCAATTAAGAGGAATTTACCTCAGATTTACCTCAGACTTGCTTCAGAAAAGGTTAACGATAAACCAAATTAAGTAATTTACCTCAGATTTACCTCAACTTGCCTCAAAAAAGGTTAACGATAAACCGAATTAAGAGAATTTACCTCAGATTACCTCAGACTTGCCTCAGAAAAGGTTAACGATAAACCCGAATTAAGAGGAATTTACCTCAGATTTACCTAGACTTGCTTCAGAAAATGTAATGATAAACGGAATTAAGAGGAATTTACCTCAGATTTACCTCAGACTTGCTTCAGAAAAGTTAATGATAAACCAAATTAAGATGAATTTACCTCAATTTAACTCAGACTTGCCTCAAAAAGGTTAATGATAAGAATTAAAATGAATTTACCTGATTTACCTCAGACTACTTCAGAAAAGGTTAACGATAAACTATTAAGAGCATTTACCTCAGAAAAGTTAACAATAAACCAAGTTAAGAATTTACCTCAATTTACTTCAGACTTGCTTCAGAAAATGTAACGTAAAGGAATTAAGAGAGAATTTACCTCAGTTTACCTCAGACTTGCTTCAGAAAAGGTTAATGAAAACCAAATTAAGATGATTTACCTCAATATTCTCAAAAAAAAAAAATAAGTTAATTTACTAAAAATAAGACATTACCTCCTTGCCTCAAAAAGGTTAACGATAAAATTAAGATGAATTTACCTCAGATTTACCTCAGACTTGCCTCAAAAAGGTTAATGATAAACCGAATTAAGAGGAATTTACCTCAGATTTACCTCAGACTTGCCTCAGAAAAGGTTAACGATAAACCGAATTAAGAGGAATTTACCTCAGATTTACCTCAGACTTGCCTCAGAAAAGGTTAACGATAAACCGAATTAAGAGGAATTTACCTCAGATTTACCTCAGACTTGCCTCAGAAAAGGTTAACGATAAACCGAATTAAGAGGAATTTACCTCAGATTTACCTCAGACTTGCTTCAGAAAAGGTTAACGATAAACCAAATTAAGATGAATTTACCTCAGATTTACCTCAGACTTGCCTCAAAAAAGGTTAACGATAAACCGAATTAAGAGGAATTTACCTCAGATTTACCTCAGACTTGCCTCAGAAAAGGTTAACGATAAACCGAATTAAGAGGAATTTACCTCAGATTTACCTCAGACTTGCTTCAGAAAATGTAATGATAAACGGAATTAAGAGGAATTTACCTCAGATTTACCTCAGACTTGCTTCAGAAAAGGTTAATGATAAACCAAATTAAGATGAATTTACCTCAGATTTAACTCAGACTTGCCTCAAAAAAGGTTAATGATAAACCGAATTAAAATGAATTTACCTCAGATTTACCTCAGACTTGCCTCAGAAAAGGTTAACGATAAACCGAATTAAGAGGAATTTACCTCAGACTTGCCTCAGAAAATTTAATGATAAACGGAATTAAGAGGAATTTACCTCAGATTTACCTCAGACTTGCTTCAGAAGAGGTTAACGATAAACCGAATTAAGAGGAATTTACCTCAGATTTACCTCAGACTCGCTTCAGAAAAGGTTAACGATAAACTGAAGTAGCGCATGTTAGCGCAAAACTCAAGCATGAAGGGTTTAGCTTGTGCGATATAGACTTGCCTCAGACAAGGTTAACGATAAACCGAGTTAAGAGGAATTTACCTCAGATTTACCTCTGACTTGCTTCAGAAAAGGTTAACGATAAACTGAATTAAGAGGAATTTACCTCAGAAAAGGTTAACGATAAACCGAATTAAGAGGAATTTACCTCAGATTTATCTCAGACTTGCCACAGAAAAGGTTAACGATAAACCGAATTAAGAGGAATTTACCTCAGATTTACCTCAGACTTGCCTCAGAAAAGGTTAACGATAAACCGAATTAAGAGGAATTTACCTCAGATTTACCTCAGACTTGCTTCAGAAAAGGTTAACGATAAACCGAATTAAGAGGAATTTACCTCAGATTTACCTCAGACTTGCTTCAGAAAAGGTTAACGATAAACCAAATTAAGAGGAATTTACCTCAGACTTGCTTCAGAAAAGGTTAACGATAAACTGAATTAAGAGGAATTTACCTCAGAAAAGGTTAACGATAAACCGAATTAAGAGGAATTTACCTCAGATGTACCTCAGACTTGCCTCAGAAAAGGTTAACGATAAACCGAATTAAGAGGAATTTACCTCAGATTTACCTTAGAAAAGGTTAACGATAAACCAAATTAAGAAGAATTTACCTCAGATTTACCTCAGACTTGCCTCAGAAAAGGTTAATGATAAACCGAATTAAGAGGAATTTACCTCAGACTTTCCTCAGAAAAGGTTAACGATAAACCGAATTAAGAGGAATTTACCTCAGATTTACCACAGAAAAGGTTAACGATAAACTAAATTAGGAAGAATTTACCTCAGATTTACCTCAGACTTGCCTCAGAAAAGGTTAATGATAATTAAGAAGAATGTACCTCAGATTTACCTCAGACTTGCCTTAGAAAAGGTTAACGATAAACCGAATTAAGAGGAATTTAGCTCAGATTTACCTCAGACTTGTTTCAGAAAAAAAGTTAGTCATAAGCAGAAATTTTAAAAAAAGATTGCCTCGGAAAAAGGTTTAATAATAAAATGAAATAATAAAAATTTACCTCAGATTAGAAAGCCTCAGGAAAGGTTATTCCAAAACTCAAATATGAAAGATCTACCTCAGTTATTAAAAAAAAAAACTCAGGTGATCTCAGATGAGAAAGATTTGCCTCAGTTAATTTTAGCCATAAACTGTAATAAGAAATATTTACCTCAGATGAGAAAGATATATTTCTTAATAGAAATATTTAAGATTTACCTCAGATTGCCTTGGAAAAGTTTAATGATAAACCAAAATAATTAAAAATGACCGCAGATGAGGTTGGTCTAAAACACAAATTCTAAAGATTTACCTCAGTTAAAAAAAAACCTCAGATGAGAGAGATTTGCCTCAGAAAAGGTTAGTTATAAACAAAAATAAAAAATATTTACCTCAGATAAAGAGAATTTTGCCTCAGAATAGATCAGTCCTAGAAGGAAACAAGAAAATAATTACATTAAGATGAGAAAGATATACTTCAATACAGGTTAGTAATAAATGAAAATAGGAAATATTTTTCTAATATTCCATCAGAACAGGTGAGTCTTAAACTAAAATATGAAAAGCTTGACCTCAGATGAGAACGATTTGCCTGAAATATGAAAGTTTATCTTGCTTCTTTAATCTGACCGTGTTCGGTATTGGATATATTTCACTGTGATGATATTTATTACAGAACTGAGCAGGATTTCAGTTCACATGGAAAAGGATGGTGCCCTCGAACCATCACCAACAAACATGGAACAGATCACAGGTATGTTCTGTCCTATACTGAATCAAACCCATTAATTATGGGCATCAAAAAAATAAACAAACATAACAAGATGCAATGACGCTTTATTTCTCTGTTACGGTTAGTATTTAAATAAAATTTTAAAAATCTCACGTTGCCTTCAAACCTACCAAGAAGTCTGTTTTTTTTGTGTGTTTTTTTTAAACATATGTTTGGATTTGTAATTCAGCTAATAACAACAAGGGTGTGTTTAATTTCCTCACGTTTTTGTTGGACATCTATTATACAGGTCACCATGGAAACCTGGACAGAATTGTTTTGGCTCTGACCTGCCCCCTAGTGGATATCGCTTTTTAACCCTGTAGCTTGACAAACCGCTTCTTTAACTTTATCGATGTCTTTGAAAAACTCTGCCCCTCGTGTTGGAGGAAAACCGGTACGAAAATATAATTTGAGTTTACAAAACGACAAGCTCTCTGTCTTTGTGGTTTACAGTGACGAAAAAGGTGGCGAAGGTGAAGAGGAACCTCAGGAAACCACGGGGACGTAAGCAGAAAGCGAAGGAAGCCGACTGCGCGGTGAAGCTCCTGGCTGAACTTCCCTTCACCAGCACCGAGGTCTGGAATGAACTCGCATGTGAGTCAGTTCTCCTGGTTTCATTTTCCTCTCCTTTTTCCAGCCATCAGTTCTGAACAGTTTAAAAAAATTTTTTTTCCATTTCAGTCTCCGACCCTCAGGCGAAAGGGAAGACGAAGGGGAAGAGGAAGGAGAGGGGACATGTGGAAAATGAGGAGGACGGAGAGAAAGAGAAGAAGAAAAAGATAGATAGTCCTCGCCCTAATTACTTTGTGTCAATCCCCATCACCAACCAAAAGGTTCGGCGCTGACTCTCGTATGCTCGTATAAATCCATAGAAACAGCAGCTTTTTTAAATGGAAACTATTACGCCGCGATTACTTGTTTACAGTTTTCTGAACGTGTGTGTATCAGATAAAACAGGGCGTGGAGGAAGTCCAGGCTGAGGTGCTACAGAAGGACCCTCGTCTCTCCAGAGCTCTGATTCCTATTGGCACCCTCCACGTCACGCTGCTCGTCACACACTTATCCACACAGGAGCAGATCGACACGTACGTACACCTCATATACACGCCTGGAGACGTCTACACGTGTGTATGTACTTAGGAGGCTGAGTTCCAATAGTAAATGCAACATGGGTAACGTAATTATTTATAAATGAAATAAAGGAGTAAACCATTCTAAGTGTGCTTGAATGTTTACGCAAGAATATGCGATAAACATAATGATCAAAACAAATACACAACGATTAAACGACAAAGAGCACAGACATCTGTTTGTTTTCGGAATATTATGCTAGATACTATAATATAATATCATGCCATAGTATTTTACACTAATGCCACTCTAATGCTAAATTAATATTGCAGTAATGACAAAGTAATATTACAGTAATGCCACTCTAATGCCAAAGAATTTTACACTAATGCCACTCTAATGCCAAAGTAATATTGCAGTAATGCCACTCTAATGCCAAAGAATTTTACACTAATGCCACTCTAATGCCAAAGAATTTTACACTAATGCCACTCTAATGCCAAAGAATTTTACACTAATGCCACTCTAATGCTAAAGTAATATTGCAGTAATACCACTCTAATGCTAAAGCAATATTGTGGTAATGCCACTCTAATGCTAAAGTAATATTGCAGTAATGCCACTCTAATGCTAAAGCAATATTGCAGCAATGCCACTCTAATGCCAAAGTAATATTGCAGTAATGCCACTCTAATGCTAAAGTAATATTGCAGTTATGCCACTCTAATGCTAAAGTAATATTGCAGTTATGCCACTCTAATGCTAAAGTAATATTGCAGTTATGCCACTCTAATGCTAAAGTAATATTGCAGTAATGCCACTCTAATGCTAAAGTAATATTGCAGTAATGCCACTCTAATGCTAAAGTAATATTGTGGTAATGCTTCAGTAACTGTAATACCACTGCAATGCCCGAGTAATGCCACTGTAATCCCTCAGCAGTATCACACCAATGCCAGTGTTATTCCACAGTAATTCCACTGTAATGCAGCATATTATTTGCTTTTTCTGAGTAAATGTATCTCGTAACCAACGGCCAATCTTGAGCCACGGGAATGCTATTATATAAACATTTACTTTTATTACAGTCACTGTGCGGCTCTGGGGTGATATTACGTGATTTGTACTAGGGATGGGGTGGATTATGAGAGTTCTTCCCACAGCTCCTAGTCAGGTAGTGTTCTTCATGTTGGCTATGGATTAGATTAGTTTTAGAAGCAGAGAGGTTTATAATCATCGTGGCACTCTGAACTCAAATCAGATTGAATCGTGAGGTACCTTGAGAGATTCTGACCTCTAATTTACCTGACGTGTTCTAGAACACAGGATGTTTTTACACAGGGGGAGTGTGTGCAGTTATGTAACAGTAATCTTACGCTCCAGTGAGTGCACATTATGATCGGATTGAGCCGTCAGAGGATTTTTGTGTGTGTGTGTGTATGCTTTTATGATGGCACACCTGCGTCAGTGCACTTCCCAGGGGATTAACAGCTAGGTATGTGTGTGTTGCACACAGAGCTGCATTAGCAATAGAAGAGATGGAGTCTATGTTGACGGCTCTGGTGGGTGGGCGGAGCCTCGTGCTGCCATTCCGTGGCATTGGTCACTTCAAACAGGAAGTAGCGTTCATCCAGATCGAAGAGGGAGAGCATCTCAGTACCCTCACACACATCGCAGGTGAGTTCTCCTTTATTTCTCTGTCTCCCCCCTTTCTCTCCTTTATTAGTTCCTTTCTTTTTTTCTGTGATTTTTTATTTTTATTTTAAAATATTTTATTTTAAGTTTTTAACCCAGAGCTTTGCATATCACAGGAACGTTGTTATCTGTTTTGCTGAACAATTTTGGGAGATTTGATCGCACAGACAAATGAAAATGCTCCTAAGCCATATAGTATATGTTTATCCATTTATAGTTACATCCCTGTTCTCGCTTAAGTTATAGCAGCTACAAACAGACGTTCCCTCACCAGCCTCTCTCTTTTTTTTTTTTGCTCGCTTAAAGTTACAAAGACTAAAAAACGCAGCTTGTCATCTCAAAACGTAAACTTGGAAAACTTTCATACAACTTTACCTCTGAGCTGACACTGGAGACTCCTTCCATCTAAAATACAATGGGGTCACTGTTGTCCTTTGGCCAGTTTAAGCCTGTGACACCTCAGAAGGGCTCGAGAGCAGAACCGACGTCCTGAACCCGCCCTCTCCACCGTGCTGTTCAGCTCTGCCCTGCCTCCTTGCTGCCCGGTTGATTTTACTACCCCATCCTCTCTTCAGCCACTGGAATGTACGGTAGTTTCCACCTGCTTACTTGTTCGCTACCAACTTCTTCATAGCAGGACCTTTTATACCTCTTGCCCCCAAGGCTGCCCCGGAAAACCCTTGCAGCCAAAATCAACTTAGAGATTTCAGGCCTTCCAGCCCGTTTAATGACTCCCAAAGGTCAAAGGCTGGTGGTATTTCCTGAGCTTTCACCTATGTGTCTCTTCAATCCTCTCTTCCCAAGGCACTGTCAGCTCCATTAAAAATCACTTCGTACCCTCGTAAGTTTATGACCGCCGTTCCCATTGGGAATTCACCTTCTGATGTCCACCCACATCTTCCAGTCACCTGCCATGGCCAGGACCCCTGTGCTCTCTTGCTCCTTATCTGCCCTTTCAACTGGTTTTAGGAAAGAGATGAAGCATGGTCCATTTGCTTGATGTTTTTCTTTCTTCCTGTTCATTTCTTACTCCAATTAAGCACCTTGTCATGCCACCACCGAAACCTCCCATCTTTCAGGTTTGCTTGGCAGGAAGACAGAATGTACTCAAGTAGAAGCTGATGCTCTTCCATGCCCTACACCACCTTGACACTGCACCTTTTCCCAATGAGTCCAGCTTCCCAGTTGTTTCATGGCTATTGCATGCCTCTCCTCCTCCTCCTCCTCCTCCTCCACCATCCGGATCTCTCTCTCTCCTCTCCAGTATTAATTCTCCTGTCCAGTGCTTCTACTTTGGAAAGGGCCACTTCATAGACAAAAAGTGGCCACAAGAGCCTGGGAAGGACCTCATACCTGGGCCCCAAGCCTTGAACATACCAGGTAGCCCAGGTTCTCCAGGGCTCTCGTTCAAATATCTACTAGGACCATCATCTCTTTTGCCCTCTCACTATCATTGAGCTCGGTCCTATATCACTTCCCCAGGCATTTTACAGGCTTTTCGTCTCACCAGTTTTGAACTAGAACCCGATCCTGAACGCAGCCCATCTTCAGGACCTCTGAATTTTGAACGTTTAAACCCCATTCGAGTTGATCTAAATCTGCCATCTAACGTCATCGCTCTGTTTTTATCCCAGGTCAATATCTCGCCGCATTCCTCCTTCTCTCTCTCTCTCTCTCTCTCTCTTTGTATTGATCTCTCCTTGTCTTACATTAAGCATTAGAGGGGTTTCAGTCTTAAAGCTGTCCTCTCTGATCTGTAAATAGCCTCGCCCATTCTGCTGGATGAATCTCTCTCTCTCTCTCTCTCTCTCTCTCTCTCTCGCTGTGCTGTTGTTCCAGACTCAGTCAGGAAGGCGTTTGAGGAGAAGGGGATCCCAGCTGGAGACCAGAAAGCTTTCAAACCTCACCTGACCTTCATCAAGCTCTCACGAGCACCAAAGCTCCGGCGCCAGGTGAGAACCGATTCTCAGAACGCTTTCTTTCCCCTGGAGGGCAGGAGCAGGAAACATAACTGAACGTTCGGTGCCAGAACATCGGACTTGTTTTTTTTGGGAGAGAATTGGACTGTAAAGTCACGGTCACTGTTGAGGACCGCATGGTTTTTACGTAGTTTTCGTTAACGGAGCGGAATTGATATATTTTCGCTGTCGATTTGGAGATTTGTTTGTCGTCCTTTCCAGCGCGTCTTAATTTAGTTCTGGATCAATGGTTCTGTGTTCGAACTTGACCACGGTGTCTCTAATCAGGTTAGGAGGACCGTTATTGTTTCTATAGCAACATTTTGTTCACGGAGACGCGTACGGCCGTTGGGTGCTCCACTGATAATAATCATTGACATGGAGATGTCTTTTGTAAGGAGATGCTTATTTAACATTTATGTAAGGAGTAAAGCTTTAACTTTAAGTGCCCAGTGTTTTAGATCAGACTGAAAGGTTCTAGAATGACACGAGTCCCAGAATGTTGTAGGAAAGCCCGTAATCTGTCTGAGTACTGGATGAAAGCCCATGATGATGCTGAGATGTTCTAGAATGACTGGAGCTCTAGTATTTTGTGAAACCCAAAATGGAATCCCACAATCAGACTGGGGAATTCATGAGCGCTTGAGTTCTAGAATGTTGTAGAACCCCTCAGGACGATCACGCTGAAGGTCTGGAACACTCATTCTAGAATGTAGAGGCTTCCGGGTGTTCCAGAATGTTTCGATTAAGAAGTTCCCGAACACTGGAGTTCTAGAATGTTGAAGCTCCCAGTGTCCTAGAGCCTCCCAGGATGAGATCCCATGATCAGACTAAGAAGTTGTAGAACATTCAAGCTATAAAATAATGAGGTTTACAGTGTTCTAGAATTTCTTAACCCATCAGACTGAGAAGGTCTAGAACCGTTGACTTCCAGAACTCCGAAGCTCTCAGTGTTTTAGAACCTCTCAGAATTAAAGCCCACGATCAGACCTAGAGCTTGTAGGACACTCGATTTGCAGAACATTTGAAGCTCCCAGTGTCACAGGGAGAAGTTCTGGAACAAATTGAGTTCTAAAATGTTGAGGTTTACAGTGCTCTAGAACTTTTCAGAATGAAGGCCCACCATTAAAAGCATGGCAGAAACACGTCACAGTGCATCCTACTCCAACTCTTTTAGCTTAACCGTTTTTCAGTATGACACGTTCTTGCATGTTTTGACCCTTAGTATTGTGTGTGTGTGTGTGTGTGTGTGTGTGTGTGGATGTTTGAGTCTTCATCCTCAGGATGGAAGTGACAGATAGGAGTCGCCTCCTTAATCTTCCCCCCATCCACACACTTCCTGCTGAGGTTATCGGTCTCCACAGACTGCTGTACATCGTGTTCCTGTCCTCCGCTGTGTGTGAGAGAGAGAGAGAGAGACATTATTCAGAGCTCATCCCATTTACGTGTGTTTTAGGGAGTCAAGAAGCTGGACTCGAGCCTGTACGCGGTGTTTGAGCAGCGAGTGTTTGGTGAGGAGAACGTGTGCACCATGGATCTATGCTCCATGCTGAAGAAGAAGGATGCTGATGGGTACTACCACCGTGAGAAGACCGTCACGTTCGGTGAGTCAGAACATGGGTGGTGTGTGTGAGTGTGTGTGTGTCTGACGGAGTCCATTACTGAGAGCAGTTCTCTCGAACAATATCTGTCCAAATAAAAGCAGAAGGTGAACTTTAAAGTTGTAGAACCTCTAGAATCAGGATGAGATCCTACTGCCAGACTGAGAAGTTTTAGAACCCTCGAGTTCCAGAAGGGTCGAAAGCATTTTAGAACTTCTCAGAACATTGGATCTCAAGGTTTTCTAGAAGCTTTCAGGAGGAAAGCCCACCATCAGACCGAGAAGTTCTAGAACCCTCAAGTTCCAGAATGTTGAACCTCCCATTGTCCTAGAACTTCTCAGGATGAAAACCTACGGTCAGACAATCAGACCAAGAAATCACACAAACTTCTCTATAACACTGGAAACGGCATCATTCTGGAACTAGAGTGTTCTACAACTTCTCAGTCTGGTTGTAGGCTTTCATGTTGAGAAGTTCTAGGACACTGGAAACGTGAACATTCTGGAACTCGAATACTTCAGAACCTCGTGGGCTTTCATCCTGAGATGTTTTTCCATCTACAACTTTTCGGTCTGATCACAGACTTCCATCATGGGACATTCTTGGACTTAAGCATTTTGGAAGTACCCAGCCAGATCATGGGACTTCATGGTGACTTTTTAACACATTCTTGGACTCAAGTCATTCTAGAACAGTGGTCAGCAGACCTGTTCCTGGAGATCTACCTTCCTGAAGACTGAAGACCACAACGGTGCCCACCTTACCATCTACCTTAAAAAGTTCTTGATCAACGAACACAGAAGTGTTAGATTTTTGTTGGAGATTAAACCTGTAGGAAGATCTGACTGATCTAGATCTTCTCAGTCTGATTGTAGGCTCTCATCCTGAGAAATTCTAGAACACTGGGAACCTAAAGTCACAGCTTTACCTTTGACTGTTACAAAGCACTGACACTGGAGACTCCTTCCAACAGTGGATGGTTTTTAAATCAATGGTGGACTCTGGTTCAGTCCTGTGGTCCGGTTTTGCAGTTCGTTATCGCCGTGGTCCAGGCCGTGTTCAGGCCGTGTTCTTAACGTTCCGGCTCGGGTGATCCAATTACAGGTGACATGACAGCTGAGACGGAGAGTTCTCTCTGTCTCACACACACACACACACACACACACACACACACACACACAGGTGTTTTTTGGAGTTTAATATTCTCTTGATATTGGACTCAAAAAATGGGCAAGGGGAAAATTTAAACTTGCTGTGTCGCCTGTTTCCCACTAGAGGTCGCACTTTAGCCTCAGATATTAAACATCATAGGTAAAAATTTCTTTCTTTCTCCATGACCATTAGCTGGCTCTCAGTTCTGTCCTTGATCTTTAAGAATATGTTAATATGAATAAAATTGTGTATTTAAAATAAAATAAATTAAATACAGAAATATCTAATAGCACCCGGGGTGCCAATACTTTAATTTCAGAAGAACAAGATGAGCGCACTAAAGTTAGATGAAGTTACCGACTCCAGCCAGAGACGATGACGAGAGCAATGACGATTCTGTGACCTTTGTGTTTGACCAATCAGCGGTTTGCACTTTTTCTGGCTCCGCCCAGATATAGTCTTTATCTAAGTAGCAAAAACTAATACAACTATTTTTCAAAATTTTTTATTTCTCAATCCGCCGACCCCGATCTTTCTAGAGTTGTATCTTCATCTTCTTTAGTTTGCCTCTCCAGTAGCCGAAGTGCTGCCATCGCTGAGCTGCGATAGTGGATGATTTAGCGCATACTACCAAAAAGACGTGCTCTTTCATTGTACAGTCGTGTGGGCGGGGCTAAATAAGGACGTGACGAGGACACACTTGGTAATTTTTTACGGCTGGTCTGCGTTATCGGCGTACGCACGTGTGTATGAAGAAAATCTAAAACGTTTCGGCGTGTCCGTAATTCTGTTTCACGCTTACTTGAGTAACTTGAGTAACTGTGATTTCGATCTAGCCGTATTATGAGTATTTCGATTCCGATGGATATCCAGTAGGTGGTGCTGCAGTCCTGAGAGAAATCGGTACACACACTATATCTGTGCATCGTGGGTCGTTGTTGAGGTTCCATCGAGTGTTCCAGTGTGAAATCTCCTCATTTTCCCTCATTAGCGGCTCACGAAGTAGATTTGAATCACAATATAGCTATAACGAGCTCCGTGATTAGACGATGAGGAGCAGGTGTTTAATCCGAGGAGTCTGAATCGTGATTGGAACTACCTTGCTCTCGCAGAACCTACGTGTTCCAGATCCTAACCCTCAAAGCCACATCGCTCGGTTATCTACAGCCACCTTCTCAGAGCATCCTTTGACAAGCTAGCTCACTTGCATGGGGTACTATAGAAATGTTACTGCCTTCTATGCTCTACTTTAGACATTTTAAAATGTCAAGCACTTACCCATAATGCTCTGCTCCAGAAATCTTCCTACTTTACCCCTGCTTCATTTGAAACCCGTGAATCCCTGATCACAATGGGAGGCGATGGAAAAGGTTATCAGGAAAAGCCAGCCGTGCCGCGAGACTCGGGATTTCAGAGCGAATGTTTGACAAACCTCAGTAATCCGTGTGCGCGGTAGCGGCGGCGCTGGGCGTGATCGCCGAACCAGCGGGGGTCCGAGTGAGCGACGGCGTGGACGTTTAGCAGTTCGGACCCTGCTGAGATCTGTCACGTATCAAGGCGGGGTTCGGAAGCAATCGCAGATGACAAGATCCAGGGCAGAGTGCGGTTCGATTTCGTATGTACTACCATGTTTAGACAAATACGATCGTCACGAGAGTCGCTGTAATTGTGGAGAGTGGTGCAGTACAGATTAGGCGAGAGCTAGAGATGTTCAGCTCCTGCTACTGAAATTTAGCAACTGCCTCTGTTGCCAAAAATAAATAAATAAAATAATAATAATAACATATTTTTGCAGTAAAAAAAACCAAACCCCAAAACAACCAAATAAAATGGTGAGAAAACAAAACAAGAATAGATTTGAAAGGAATCTGTGTGTGTGTGTGTCTTTGGCTACCATGTGCTTGTAGGCCCTTTCATTTGCATTTGGCTTTTCAGCTTCTGCAAATAGGAAACAGGCCAGAACCTCCAGTTGGCTAACTTTCTGTGTGTGTGTGTGTGTTTGTGTGTGTGTGTGTGTGTGTGTGTGATGGCAGCTGCAGTTTTTTTTATCCAGTTCCACAAAAACTAGTAAAAAAAAAAAGCAAAAAGCAAAAGTTTAGGCGATCGATTTACGGTTATATAATGAACTGTGTGTTTATATAATAGAATGTGTTATGGTGTGTTATCAGCGTTCTACAGTAAATAGGCACCTGTACCTCAGGCTCATCACTGAAAGTAAGTGTGTGTGTGTGTGTGTGTGTGTGTGTGTGTGTGGCTGAGAGACTCCCACACATTTCAGACTGATGGTAATAAATGCAATCATGACGTGTGAGTCAGAATGCACTTTTATAGCTCTGGGCTATAAAACCTGTGGGGAAATGCAGACAGGATGTGATGTTAGAGAATAAAAAACCCAACCCAAAACATTTTGCCCACTTGCCCGTCATGATGCCCTGCTCTAGAAATGATGAACCTGCTGGATGATTTCCTCATGGCAGAAACACGAGCTCCCTCCTGATGATAACAGGGCTGATAATCGATCTGCCACCAGACGAGCCCGGGAGAGAGAGAGACAGGGAGAGAGAGAGACAGGGAGAGAGAGAGAGGGAGAGAGAGACAGGGAGAGAGAGAGAGACAGGGAGAGAGAGAGACAGGGAGAGAGAGAGAGACAGGGAGAGAGAGAGAGGAAGTGACAGTGGAAATGAGGTGGCACTGGACAAGTCATTCCACTCCTAAAAATATATCCTACCTTCAACTTGCACAGTTTAGAGTTCCAGAGCTCCGTTAGTAACGGCTTCGTCAGCTTTTGTTGGCTCGGCGCGTTCAGTCGACGTGTACGTACAATCTGTTTTAAAAACAGAAACAATACACACAGGGTTTTGTGTCAAATTTAAAGAGTATTTTAGTATAGTAGAGTATTGTAATGTAGTACAGTGTTAATGTAGTATAGTGTAAATGTAGTGTTAATGTAGTACAGTGTTAATGTAGTGTTAATGTAGTACAGTGTTAATGTAGTGTTAATGTAGTACAGTGTTAATGTAGTGTTAATGAAGTACAGTGTTAATGTAGTGTTAATGCAGTATAGTGTTAATGTAGTACAGTGTTAATGTAATGTTAATGTAGTACAGTGTTAATGTAGTGTTAGTGCAGTGTAGTGTTAATGTAGTATAGTGTTAATGTAGTGTTAATGTAGTACAGTGTTAATGTAATGTTAATGTAGTACAGTGTTAATGTAGTGTTAGTGCAGTGTAGTGTTAATGTAGTATAGTGTTAATGTAGTGTTAGTGCAGTGTAGTGTTAATGTAGTATAGTGTTAATGTAGTATAGTGTTAATGTAGTATAGTGTTAATGTAGTGTTAGTGCAGTGTAGTGTTAATGTAGTTAGTGTTAATGTAGTGTTAGTGCAGTGTAGTGTTAATGTAGTATAGTGTTAATGTAGTGTTAGTGCAGTGTAGTGTTAATGTAGTATAGTGTTAATGTAGTATAGTGTTAATGGGGTACAGAGTTAATGTGGTATAGTGTTAATGTAGTATAGTGTTAATGTAGTATAGTGTTAATGTAGTATAGTGTTAATGTAGTATAGTGTTAATGGGGTATAGAGTTAATGTAGTATAGTGTTAATGTAGTGTTAGTGCAGTGTAGTGTTAATGTAGTATAGTGTTAATGTAGTGTTAGTGCAGTGTATTGTTAATGTAGTATAGTGTTAATGTAGTGTTAGTGCAGTGTAGTGTTAATGTAGTATAGTGTTAATGTAGTGTTAGTGCAGTGTATTGTTAATGTAGTATAGTGTTAATGGGGTATAGAGTTAATGTAGTATAGTGTTAATGTAGTATAGTGTTAATTTAGTATAGTGTTAATGGGGTATAGAGTTAATGTAATATAGTGTTAATGTAGTACAGTGTTAATGTAGTATAGTGTTAATGTAGTGTTAATGTAGTACAGTGTTAATGTAGTGTTAATGTAGTACAGTGTTAATGTAGTGTTAATGTAGTATAGTGTTATGTAGTGTTAATGTAGTATAGTTATATAGAGGGTAATGTTAATGTAGTATAGTGTTAATGTGGTATGATGTTATGTAGTATAGTGTTAATGGGGTATGATGTTAATTGTATAGTGTTAATGGGGTATGATGTTAATGTAGTATAGTGTTAATTAAATGTTAATGTAGTATAGTGTTAATGGGGTAATGTTAATGTAGTATAGTGTTAATGTAGTATAGTGTTAATGGGTAGTGTTAATGTAGTATATGTTAATGTAGTAGATGTTAATGTGTATAGTGTTAATGGGGTATGATGTTAATGTAGTATAGTGTTAATGTAGTATAGTATAGGGTAGATGTTAATGTAGTATAGTGTTAATGGGGTATGATGTTAATGTAGTATAGTGTTAATGGGGTATGAGTTAATGTAGTATAGTGTTAATGGGGTATGATGTTAATGTAGTATAGTGTTAATGGGGTATGATGTTAATGTAGTATAGTGTTAATGGGGTATGATGTTAATGTAGTATAGTGTTAATGGGGTATGATGTTAATGTAGTATAGTGTTAATGGGGTATGATGTTAATGTAGTATAGTGTTAATGGGGTATGATGTTAATGTAGTATAGTGTTAATGGGGTATGATGTTAATGTAGTATAGTGTTAATGGGGTATGATGTTAATGTAGTATAGTGTTAATGGGGTATGATGTTAATGTAGTATAGTGTTAATGTAGTATAGTGTTAATGGGGTATGATGTTAATGTAGTATAGTGTTAATGTAGTATAGTGTTAATGTAGTATAGTGTTAATGGGGTATGATGTTAATGTAGTATAGTGTTAATGTAGTATAGTGTTAATGTAGTATAGTGTTAATGTAGTATAGTGTTAATGGGGTATGATGTTAATGTAGTATAGTGTTAATGGGGTAGTGTTGATGTAGTGTTAATGTAGTATAGTGTTAATGTAGTATAGTGTTAATGTAGTATAGTGTTAATGGGGTATGATGTTAATGTAGTATAGTGTTAATGGGGTATGATGTTAATGTAGTATAGTGTTAATGGGGTATGATGTTAATGTAGTATAGTGTTAATGGGGTATGATGTTAATGTAGTATAGTGTTAATGGGGTATGATGTTAATGTAGTATAGTGTTAATGGGGTATGATGTTAATGTAGTATAGTGTTAATGTAGTATAGTGTTAATGGGGTATGATGTTAATGTAGTATAGTGTTAATGTAGTATAGTGTTAATGTAGTATAGTGTTAATGTAGTATAGTGTTAATGTAGTATAGTGTTAATGGGGTATAGAGTTAATGTAGTATAGTTTTAATGGGGTATAGTGTTGATGTAGTATAGTGTTAATGTAGTATAGTGTTAATGTAGTATAGTGTTAATGTAGTATAGTGTTAATGGGGTATAGAGTTAATGTAGTATAGTTTTAATGGGGTATAGTGTTGATGTAGTATAGTGTTAATGTAGTATAGTGTTCATGTAGTATAGTGTTAATGTAGTATAGTGTTAATGTAGTATAGTGTTAATGTAGTATAGTGTTCATGTAGTATAGTTTTAATGGGGTATGATGTTAATGTAGTATAGTGTTAATGTAGTATAGTTTTAATGGGGTATAGTGTTGATGTAGTATAGTGTTAATGTAGTATAGTGTTCATGTAGTATAGTGTTAATGTAGTGTTAATGTAGTATAGTGTTAATGTAGTATAGTGTTAATGTAGTATAGTGTTAATGGGGTATGATGTTAGTGTAGTATAGTGTTAATGTAGTATAGTGTTAATGGGGTATGATGTTAGTGTAGTATAGTGTTAATGTAGTATAGTGTTAATGTAGTATAGTGTTAATGGGGTATGATGTTAATGTAGTATAGTGTTAATGTAGTATAGTGTTAATGGGGTATAGAGTTTATAGTACACTGTTAGTAGTATAGTTTTTTTAAATGTAGAATAGTTGAGTATTTTACTGTAGTCTAGCTACAGAGTAAAGTCGCAGCAGTCTTTTTAATAAAGCATTAAACCGCAGCTCCATCTGATGACTCCGCCCCTTCCAGGACCTCGAGCAGACTGCGAGTGCCGAGTGTTGGAAGTACTCCACTTCATTCCTGTTGGTTTTAGTGCTTCATCTGAGTATTCATACTGCGTGTCCTCGTCCTCGTCGTATCAGGATGCGGTTGCCTGATCAAACACAGGAGAGTAATTAGTAAGCGTACTCGGCAACAGCGCTGCAGGACGACTGTAACGAGGCGGCTAATAGCTACGGATCGTACGCTATGCCGCTCCCGACTGATGTGATTGGTTAATTGATGTCGGTTAATTGGTTTGAAGGAAGCCGCCGAGTCGTTCATTAGCAAGTCGAGAGCGGAGTTAACGCAGGTGATAAAAGCCATCGACTTGACCACAGAGCTGCTTTAGATAGAAGCCAAAAACACACACACACACACACACACACACACACACTGTTCATTCTAAGCCAATTATTCAAGAGAGCCAAAGAAGGGGGTGGGACTCTAGACTCCACCCTCTCAACACACACGAGCAACTACAGCACACTGCATGAGGCGTTCTGAATCTCACACACACACACACACACACACACTCAGTCAGCTGCTGGAGCTGCTCTCGGATTGTACGGGCTCTCCGACTACAGCAGGATAATACATCGGAAAAAGAAGGAGAGGGGAAGAAGGGAAGGAGGAAAGGAGGGAGGGAGCGATGGGTCAGCTGTGCTGTTTCCCTTTTTCCCGAACGGATGACAAACTGAGTAAGTGAGGGAACACTGCCGGAGATCTGGGAGGACTGTGTGTGTGTGTGTGTGTGTGTGTGTGTGTGTGTGTGTGTGTGTGGTGAAATATATCTTCAGTTAACCGTTATTGCAGTAATGACATGGCGTAAGTCTGCAATATGCAAATGAAGGTATGGTATTGTACGAATCGTACACATTATAGTCACATGATCCAACACATCGACACGATTTAAGCCCAGACTTTAGAACACACTTCATTCACGCTTGGGTTTTTTTTTCTTTTCTTTGGTATCTGAAAGCACGATATTCAGACAGGAAGCGAGCAGGAAACGGTGCGGAGCGTGTCGGAGAGTGTCCTCCTCCACCCATAACTCCCCGGGGGTTAAAGGGGTAAAGCGTTACGGGAGTACTCGTGCGTTCTTCGACCTGATCTCCGTCATGTCTTTAACACGTACGCCGCGTTCCCAGACGAGAGTAAGGACGGAGACAACAACAACAACAACAACATCTGCCCTGATGCAGACTTGTCACGAAGGAGATGATAGAAGTTTACGGGCAGATGTTTCAGTTACGGTTAATAAACGACGGATTTTCTTTTTTTTGTGGAAACGCTTTAAGAAACGGAGCTCGTTTTTCAGCGGGAGGGATTCGGAGCGATGGCGTATGGATACGACAGAACCGTCAGGAAAGAGGAATGTAACCGGGACTACCTTTATCGCTCTAGAGTTAGAAACTCTGTAAATATTATTCCTCGTACCTTTATTTACTCAGTGGTGGATTTCCTGCCCTTCCACTTCAGTTCTGAGTGCAGAGAAACCAATGGATATTTTTGTGGAGAGAGAGGAGTGTGTGTGTGAGTGTGTGTGTGTGTGTGTGTGAGTGTGTGTGTGTGTGTGTTTCATGGTTCTCCGTGTATGTGTAGCGCCTTTCTTGGATTCTGACTGTGTTACTGTGTTCTTTTTATTCCAGGCTATAATAAAAGCCTTGGCTGCTTCCTCTCAGTTTCTCTCTCCGTGTCTGTCTGTCTCCCTGCTCTCTCTCTCTCCGTGTCTGTCTGTCTCTCTCTCTCTCTCTTTCTCTCTCCGTGTCTGTCTGTCTCTCTCTCTCTCTCTTTCTCTCTCTGTGTCTCTCTCTAACACACACACACATTCTCTTTTTCTGACACACAGACCCTCCTTCTCCATCTCTCTCTCTCTCTCTCTCTTTCTCTCTCAGTATTCACGTTTCTCTTTCTCTCTGTCTCTGTTCCAGGCTACAAAAACCTTGGCTGCTTCTCTCCATCTCTTCTTTTTCTGTCTCTCTGTCTCTGTCTCTCTCTCTCTCTGTCTCTTTCTTAAAGTCAAAAGGTTGCTTTATTGGCGTGACGAATATTAACATTACGCTCTTTCTCTCCGTCCATCCATCCGTCCGTGTCTCTCTCTCTCTCTCTGTGTGTGTGTGTGTGTGTGTATGTGTTAAAGCTGACTTTACACAGCACACAGTGCAGTGTTACATCCTCCCCATGCTCAGTGGCTTGAGGCAATGTGTGTGTGTGTGTGTGTGTGTGTGTGTGCACGCGTGTGTGTGTTTGGCCTACTTTCAGTAAGCATGATCAGAGAGAAACAGAAAAACAGGAAAGACAGAGAGAGCTAAGGAGAGAAAAGGGGCAGGAAAGAGAGTGAAGGATGGAGAGAGAGAGAGACACGGAGAGAGAGGGAGAGAAAGAGGGATTTGGGAAGAAGAAGAAGAAGAGAGAAAAATGTGCACGAGGGAGAGAGAGAAACATATCAGCACTGACTACAGAGACTCTTGGGGATACCTAATGCCTTCACAGCTGGGGCCGTGTGTGTGTGTGTGTGTGTGTGTGAGTGAGAGTGAGTAACAGAGCTCAGTAGGGTCGTTGTGCAAATACAACATCCTGCTGGGCTTTTAACATTATGGCCTTTTACACAATAACACACACACACACACACACACCAATGACTAGTCACATGATATTAGTGGACACACACAAATGTTAATAGTCTGCACACGTCTCTTTGTTTCACATGCATGTCACCCCCTCTCTCTCTCTCTCTCTCTCTCTCTCACACACACACACGCGTTCTCCAAGGGCACATTTGATTAACTAGTGCAGTGACAGCTTGGCTAGACCGATGCCGCACACACACTGAGACACACCTTAACACAGACTGGTTCTCACACACACACACACACAACCTTAGTTCAGGATATTCGAGTATATTTAATGGATTTCTATCTATAATCTCTAACCTTTCCCGCTAGTTTGTCCAACACAGACTTTGATGTATGACTAAAATGGCTGACTACAGTTTTTTAATCCCAGCTCTCTCTGCTAGTCTGTAATCCTACAACAGCTGAAGAACACGCATAAAAACACTCGTACGCCTATGCTAAACGCACAGATCTTTAGGATATGAAATCGTTGGATCTTGAATGCGTTTGTAAGTACTTGACTCGCATTAAACTAATGTGCACCATGTTCCTCTCACACCACCATGTTCCTGTCACACCAGATCTCATCCATCAGCCAGGACGTGTTCGGCCGTACGCATCTTTAGTCTTGTCCCGACGCCACGGATCGAAGGAAATAAATCCCGTTTCCTAGCGTCAGATCCCGGGAGTGGGACCCGGTGTGCTTTTCTGCCCCGTCCTCCTCGAGCTTTCGTTCGCCGTGGTGTTCCGTCAGACGTTCTGAGATGCTTTTCAGTTCACCATGGTTATACAGAGCGGTTATTTGAGTTACTGTAGCTGGAACACGAGCAGTCTGGCCTCGGCGCTCCGTCATCAACAAGGCGTCCGGATCTCCGCCAGCAGAACCGGGTGTTGTTTGTGTTTCGCACCACTCTGCGTAAACCCTGGAAGCTGTCGTGGGTTAGCGGGGCTCTGCAGAACAGGGACTGGCGTTCCGAGCTAAAAATTCCATCCCAGATATAGCAAACTCGAGGAAAAATCTCACGTGACGGAAACGTTAAGCTAACGTTACTCCTAGCCGTGTATGTCAAGAAGCGACTCTGTGCACCGACGTGTCCTGGCTGATCTACTACGCTTAGGGTAAGAGAGACGTGCACATTTCCATCTCGGCTGAAAATGTCGCTTCGCTAAGGACTAATCACGATTTTCCGTGATTCATCACCACTGGCATTTCAGTTTAATACAAGAACAAATCTAATTCACGTATGGGAAATTAGCCCACGGTTTTATCCCTGATTAGAACGGACGATCTGCAGAACGCTAAACGGCATCACATGGCAGCTCCTTTTATCATCGTATCAGCATCATCGCTGCCGCTAATAAACACGAAACATCTTGCGTGTCAAAGGTTTAAGTGCTAATAGCCCAATATGGAGGCTAGTCGCACTTTAATTCATATTTATCCGCTTTGATCAGTTGAGTCGATGCGTCGCTGTTCCCCAGATTGGCTTGTGTAAGTGACCGCGGTGCCAGGTCCTCCGGAACAGCTTGAGGGAGTTGGGCACAAGCCCACGATGCTACTGGCTGTTAGCTCAGGAGTCCTAGCCAAGTTCTCACACTGCTGCATTGCTGTTCCTTCCTAGTCCTGAACCCGCTACAGCAAGAAGAGAACCGCTTTCACATCCGTTTATTTCAACTCGGCTGCCCCCAATACCCCTACGTAGGTAAACAGGATCTTCCTTAATGAGGCTGAAGAGCATTCTCAGGAAACAGACACACACACACACACATAAATAATATGAGAGTGATCTGGGAGTCCCAAAATATATGTGTAATTAACATGTAATTAGCAGGAGATGAATGAGAGCGTTTGTGTGTGAGAGCTGTTAGACACGATCACGCGTGGATTGTGTTTGTGTTCTTTGTTGCTTTCAGAGTAATTTCTCCTGCGGACATTTGAATTACAGAGCAGTCTGTTGAAGCATTTACTTTACACCCTCAGCTGAATGTGACTTACAGTTAGCTAACAAAAAGTTTCAATTATTGCTCTGACTGCTGAATTATTTGAGTTATGGTCTCAAGTGCTGAATTATTCGAGTTACGGTCCCCACTGCTGAATTATTCGAGTTACGGTCCCCACTGCTGAATTATTCGAGTTACGGTCCCCACTGCTGAATTATTCGAGTTACGGTCCCCACTGCTGAATTATTCGAGTTACGGTCCCCACTGCTGAATTATTCGAGTTACGGTCCCCACTGCTGAATTATTCGAGTTACGGTCCCCACTGCTGAATTATTCGAGTTACGGTCCCCACTGCTGAATTATTCGAGTTACGGTCCCCACTGCTGAATTATTCGAGTTACGGTCCCCACTGCTGAATTATTCGAGTTACGGTCCCCACTGCTGAATTATTCGAGTTACGGTCCCCACTGCTGAATTATTCGAGTTACGGTCCCCACTGCTGAATTATTCGAGTTACGGTCCCCACTGCTGAATTATTCGAGTTACGGTCCCCACTGCTGAATTATTCGAAGTTACGGTCCCCACTGCTGAATTATTCGAGTTACGGTCCCCACTGCTGAATTATTATTCAAAGTTACGGTCCCCACTGCTGAATTATTCGAGTTACGGTCCCCACTGCTGAATTATTCGAGTTACGGTCCCCACTGCTGAATTATTCGAGTTACGGTCCCCACTGCTGAATTATTCGAGTTACGGTCCCCACTGCTGAATTATTCGAGTTACGGTCCCCACTGCTGAATTATTCGAGTTACGGTCCCCACTGCTGAATTATTCGAGTTACGGTCCAGAGTGACTAATTATTCAAGTCATGGCCCGAGTGAAAAATTATTCGAGTTACAGTCCTGACTGTACTATACAAACCCCACCCCTACGGCTGTGTTTTTCATTTCCTATTTATTTTTTGAACTGTGTCTCGGTCAGGGTGCTGGAAGCGACTCGTGTATTTAACTGACCAGAGTAAATTCTGCCCATTTTCCCCATTTTATCCTGCCACGTTGTTTGTAATCTCCTCCCAACACACTTTGAATTGCCTTGCCTATAATAATGCCTTGCCTATAAAGCACTGGCTACTACAAGATGACTTCGTACATCCCCAACTTCCAGAACATCTGACTCGCTCTTCAGACCATTCCGGGTTGCTGAAAGAAAAGCAGACGCATTTCTCCTCCTTCCCTGACCGTTGAAATGTTGTAGTTACGATAGTCGTGGTCCTGACCGTTAACCTGCTGTAAAGTTAAATGAAGCACCACTCATGTAATTGCCTCTTAGAGAAAGAAAATGGTGGCTTTAAAGTGCAAACATGTACTTTACACCCACTGAACATCGTTACCTTGTTATCATACCTTTTAAAGCCCGCAATCACACATTTCATCGAGTATAATAAAGAAAGGTGACATATATATATATATATATACACTAACACACACACACACACACACACACACACTGTAGTTAAAACTGAACAGAGAAGCTTTAACAGTTCAATAAACAGCAACAAAAAAAACAAAAAAGTCCAAAGGTTTAAATTCTCTGCGATCAGCAGAATGAGAAAGTCTGGCTTTTATTCAGAAACTGGAGTTTTTTTCCCCGTAACTTCAGCGCAGGTCCTCTGTTGCAGCCAATCACACGTGTTTATTTCAGTTATTTGGCTGAAGGCAGCTCATCAGACCAGATCACCAAACTAACATGACCTCTTTAACCCCCACACTCTGAGACCCACTGCATTTTACACTGAATTACTCCAATGTTTGTCTGGATTTATACAAGAGACAATCTAAATTCTCTACACTAAAACGTTAGACCGAACATGTCGGCGGATTAGACCGAACATGTCGGCGGATTAGACCGAACATGTCGGCGGATTAGACCGAACATGTCGGCGGATTAGACCGAACATGTCGATGGACCGTGCATGGCGAGTGCGTCGAACACGAGTACAGTGGAAACCCCTCGTTTACCGACAAACATCGCTGCGAACGAGCGAGGAACTAATTTCATGCGAGCGAGTAGTTTTCCCGCTAAACAACAATCAAAGCACGGAAAACTCCGGAATTTGCGGCGCGGATTTAGAAGAAATCCGCAGCGAAATCAACCAACCCTTGTGTTGTTTTTTTATTTTTTACTTCAGCCACTTTCAAATATACGTAAATGTTTAGAAAGAGTAAAAATGTGTTTGAATTTGAGAGGCATGTTTAGTTAATCTGGAAGTATGCAGAGACTTTCAGGTATATATATATATATATAGCGTGTATTTATTTTCATAGACGTACAATCTTTACAAATTTCAATTGAACACTGGTTTGTGTGTAAAAGCGTTGACGAGCCGTGACTCAGATTCAGCATATTCTCACTAACCTCAGCGGGTTCTCACGGATTAGAGAGAGAGAGGGAGGTTGTTCCGTGGTTTACAGCGCTCATAAAGTTATATAATCTAAGTGCTACCTGTGTAGCAACAACAGCGTGCAGTTGAAGGACGTCGTCGTGTCCTGAACCCTGTGTGTGTGTAATTTAGCATTTAACGATAACTGGCGTACTGAAAGCGATCGTGGGAGGCAGTGAGTTTGTTCGGTGTTGAATTTGGGGTGCGGTGGTTTAGGGGTTAGATTCCAACCTGGACGTGGAGTTTGCGTGTTCTCCTTGTGCTTTGGGGGTTTCCTCCGGGTACTCCAGTTTCCTCCATCGGTCCAAAGACATGCGTTGTAGGCCGATTGGCGTATCTAAATTGTTCGTACTGCGATGGGTTGGAACCCCGTCCATGGTGTCCCCCGCTCTTGGGCTCCAGGTTCTATCCCAGAGATACGGAACCATCGTATCTTCTCAGCGCCACCCGTAACCGACTTTATACCTTCAACATGGAGTTCGGCCATCTTTTACAAAACTTGTTGATTTTGATCTGTGTGTTGTATAATTGTGTGTTTAACACACGCTGCGAGCCGTATCCGTGTCCACCGCCGACACACACCGAAGTCTACAGTGACGACGAGGCGACGGAAGAGCGTTCCACACCAGGTGTTGATTTGTACAGCGAGGGTTTGTCTGTTATTCTTTTCTACATCTGGACTTTATTTTCCACGTCGATCGACTCCGCCGGCTGTTCTGGACTTCCGGTGCACGCTTCGTAATCAGAAGCGCGTCACGTTGCCAGTGATTTTCTAATCGACCCGAGAAAGAGAAGACAAATCAGTGAATGGATGAATCAACGATCTGAAATCAGAATGGGTGCGCGGTGGAATGGGTTTACGAACAGATCGGACCAGTAAGGCGTGAATCCGCTACATGAACACGAAGCGATTACTCCGTAATTACGTGACGAGCTACTAAAAAGGGCGGGGCTTATTTGAATCGACGCCAACGGGGCAGTAGATTAAAGTGAAACGCTAAACGGCCGCGTAAGTGAACTTTGAAACTTTTTCGAGATAACAGAAGTAATAAACCTCGTTACGAGTTGCGTAAGCTGACGCCTTACTGCTGATCTCTCGATAAACTTCACTCTGAAGCCGTGACGCGACGTGATTGAGGTGAGAGTTCTGATCCGGGGTGAGAACCTGGGCTCAGGATGTTAAACAGGTTCTGTTTGTCTTGCAGATCTTTTGCAGAGCGCGCGGCGCACCTCACGGACAAGTACGTGACCCTTTGCCAAAGCCCTGTCTTTCTCTAACCACACACACACACACACACACACACACACACCCCTCCTCCTCCTCGAGTCCACGTTCTTGGAGGCCTTGAGAACGTCCCGATACAGAAAAAAGACGACGTTTCAGTCTGTAAACTGTTCTCCACATGCGTGTACTAATGTTCTAGATCCAGGTTCAGAATATTTATTAGCAAACATGAGTAAAACGTATTATACATTTATTTATTACACTTCCAACCTCTAGATAAAACTAATCACAGGAGAGAGTAATTCCACAGATTGTGTATTTGAAGACCATTAGAAATCATTTACATAACTCGGATTTCTGCCATGGTCAGATCACCGGCCTGCGTAGAAATCGGATTTCTGCGGTTATCTGATGTCGTCATTTTGTACACGTCGTATATATATATATGGTTATCGTGTGCGTGCGTAATCGGGATATTTAGATGTAGAGTTAAGAAATATCTAGATCACTGGTCACGTGAGAAATACAAACATCGAGTATTCACGACGTTCCCCCGAGGTGCTTGGACCCCGAGTATTGCTTCTTTCTGTGTGTTATAAGCACTCGCTGCGGTCGTTTTGTGTTAGTGACCGCCGCGCGTGTGCGTGCGTGTGTGTGCGTGTGTGTGTGTGTGTGTGTGTTGGTAGGTGGTAAACGTGGCCCAGAGCTCGACGACGATGAGCTGCTGAGTCTGAGTAAGAGGCTGGTGGAGGACGCCGTGTCGCGCGCGGTGCAGCAGTACATGGAGGAAACGCAGCAGAACGGCTCCGCCCCTAAAGACGAGGCGCCGCCCAAATGACAGCACGACCACCCATCTCAGACTGTCATCCGCCTGGGCGGAGCCCCGGCTCACGGCTTCTCCTCCACGCCTCCTTCGCGACGGACGGATTCGTGCGGACGACTGACGGCATCAGCGACTCTGCGTAGACGAACCCGAGCTGCCGGAATTTTCTATGCAGATTTTTTTTGGTCGAATAAAACGTTTTGGGTTTTTTTTTTTATGGAAAACTGAGAGGCGATTAAAAACCGTTCTGATCCGAGACCACGGCGATACCGAACTGCACCTGTGGACCTCAGCAGGAACACGGACGTGTGATTATGTTCCTGTGTGAGAGTATACGATGATGATGACGATGATGATGATGATGATGATTTCTCATGCGCTCCAGTGTGAAGCGTATTTCGTTCATGTGTGGGTGTGTGTTTCCTTTTCTTTTTTTTTTTTTTTTTTAAAGCATAACAAGCCTTGTTTATATGTTTGTGCACCCTTTAGGCCGTGTGTGTGACGCGCAGTGGGTCAGGAGGATGCTGGACGCAGACAGAGAGAGTGTTTACACGAGAGCGAGGGAGTTTAAGACACTGTTAGGACGAGCAGAAGTACGCGCACGAATCGCACGAGAACTGAGTGTGACGGGACACACACACACAACGCGCGCACACACAACCACCACCAGCAACCCGAACACACACCATCACGTAATCCCTCGTGCGCACGGACGGATTTTTAACGGCGAGGCATATTTTTCTGAAGGAAAGCCGATTCGCTCGAGCTGAACGTCTACGTTTCTTTTCTTTTGCTGAACAAAATGAAACGTAAAAAAAAAAAAAGAAGTGAGAGTCGTAAACGCTTAACGAATTTGATCCAGAGGTCGAGTTTTTGTTCCGTCGGCCTTTAATCAATCACAGAAGTTTGTTTGTTTGTATTTGGATATTAAATGCTGCACACGTGTTCACCCGATCCTTAATAACTGACCGTCTTTACGCTCGACCGCCGTTCCTGTTCTTCTCCAGACGTTATCGAGACGGCTCCGCCCCTCCGCTTCCTTTTGTTCACTGAATCACTTTCATTTAGAACGTGATCGCGGCTGAAGAGAGAACCAGACCCCACGGCCGAGTCGACTCTCTCTAACAGACGTGTTAATAAAGATTTGTTTTTTGGTCTTTTCTAACGTGTCTTGGTGTGTTCTGTGTTCTGTTCTGTGTTCTGTCCGGACCCGAACGCCTCCCACACGGACCTCCACCGCTGGAGAACGATGGACTCCGTTGTCTCATGAGACGAGCCGTTTCCTAAACCCAGTAGAACGCACTCGGATTTCGAGGTAGATAGTTTATGGTGGTCCTGCTACGTGTGACGTTACGGTAGTTCTCTTACTTATTAAGAGTGTGTTTGTTTACTAAAGTCACTACACTATTTTACACACACACACACACACACACACACGGATGGATTTCAATGAAGGTTCCTTGTTCTTCTGCGGAGGAACTCGTTCGGTTTCTCCAGTCCACCGAACACCAACGTGCCGCCGCCGCCGTTTTTTTGATCATTCGGACCGTCCTCCATCGCACGTTTAAACGTGAACTGAAACTCGGCGCGATGATTAGTCCAGGTTTACTGTGAAATTAAATCCACATGAATGGCGTGACAGAGTTATTAGATAAACCATGATTTAATCCAGATTTAAGCTTAATCCGCATTAGTACAAGCCACACTTAATGTCCAACATGTCACGCGTTAACGTTTGACGTTGGTTTTAAAGCCTTAGCGCTCGCGTTCCCTTAGCCCGGACTCGGTTAGAGCGGCGTAAAACAGTTCCAGCAGCCCACGACGAGGTAAAACAGAGACGTCCTTAACCTTGAGCACGTGACGCGAGAGCAGAACGGGTCGTGCTCACGTGCGGCTCTGAGGCAGTAAATCAATAGATCAGTAAATCTCGTGCCTTATCTGCTGCGCTAGAGGAACGTGGGATAGAGACGGAGTGTCGCTGGAACGGTGTCGAGTCATCGCGGCACGTAGGAAACGCGT
>CM022753.1:2047379-2082379 GCA_012411365.1 Ameiurus melas
ACGAAAGAACCGACAAATCAGACTGAATATTCCTCGGCTGCGTCCTGGGAGAGCCGCCATGCTTACAGCCCGGAAAGAGCCATCAGAACTGGTGCGTGCGGAGTTGAGTCGTGAGCGGAGACGCACTCGGTCTTTAGAGAGAGATGGAGGGGGTTTGATTGACAGAACGTCTGCACTCGGAACTCGGGCCCTGAGCGAGTCTTCATGCAGAACCAGTGAAATATAATCAGCCAACAAGCCGTGCACATCAACTGCCCGTGTGGGGTCTATTGACACAACGCCACCATCTCAGTGCTCCAAACACCCCCACCCACAGATGACGCTGGAGTGGGCGGGGCCTAAACCCCAAAAGGTTCTCTAGCTCTCCTTCACTTCCTTCCCTCTTTTCTCATCATTCTTTCAAATATAAAGTGCATGTGGCATAAACAAACGAAAGGTTCTCTTTCTTTCTTTCTTTCTTTCCTTCTCTTTCTGGCCATATTCTTTTTTTCCGTCTTTCTTTCCTTTCTTTCTTTGGACATTTTTCTTTCTTTCTTTCTTTCCATTTCTGGTCATTTTCTCTTTCTTTCTTTCTTTCCATTTCTGGTCATTTTCTCTTTCTTTCCATTTCTGGCCATATTCTCTTTCTTTCTTTGGACATTTTTCTTTCTTTCTTTCTTTCTTTCTTTCTCTCCATTTCTGGCCATATTCTCTTTCTTTCTAGAAGAGGCCACAAACAGGCAGTGATGGCTCAGTAGAGAACTCTGGTCATTATCGTGTGTTCTCGGAGATGAAACCTGTCAGATTGGTGGGGATACTCGGGTTTCCTGACGGAACACAGTCGGAGCGGAGACTACGCGGCTGGGAGTAAATCACCCCTCCTTCCGGCTCTCGGGTCAGAGAGAAATGTCAGCATCGCTTTTATTGATGGTGAGAATTACACCGTACAAGAGCAGGCCATCTGAGGATTTGCAGCCTGCTGTGCTCTCACAGCGGTCTCCTCCAGACACCGCGAATCTCCTCAGCACACATTCAGCAGGCGAGTCTCCGGTCCGGTCCGGTCTGGTGTGGCTCGCTCACGACAATGACATTTTCGAGAACCGGTATCGGAGACGGGTTTTAACCTGAACTTTTTTTTTTTTTTTTTAAAGAGTTACAGGAATACAGTGGGCTTCTTTTCAGATGCCTTAAGGATTTATGAGAGGTGATGTATAGGTATGCACAGAAATGGTTCCTAAAAGGTTCCTCTCTCCTTGTAGGTTCTGGAGAAGGGGTCCTACTACTTTAAGCAGCCATATTGTTAAGATATGAAACCTGGTGCTCAGGAACTGCGATTTGCATGAAAATACCAACAAGGATGGTTGAGAAGTATTCCAGGAGAGTTGGGACGGTTTCATCTGTGGAATGAACTGGAGGGAGTTCGACTGAGATTCTTGGACTCACCAATGGATGGCTAAAAAAAAATTAGCCATCCATTGTAACTAGTATTCTAGGTCACATTGGAATAAAATCCATCACGTGGATCGAATTGGAACCCAGCATCGATCCAGCGGTTCAGGCCAACATCAACCCCGACGCGGACGCTCCGAGACCAGCTTACTCTACAGCACTCGGTTCGTCCTGAAAAACACGCTTGTAAATTTTATTTTGAAATCAGAGACAAGAAAATACTCTACAGTCATCCCGTTTTACAAATTTCAAATACTTTTTTCTTTTAAAAAAATGACCACACACACACACAATACAGCATCATGTTTAGAAATATCCGTCGACGGTGAACACATTATTTACGCGCGAGCCCGTGCACACGTTTACTTCACGTTATATTCTTAGATACTGACGAATAATGCTGCTAATCACATACAAGCGTTAGCATTATGCTATATAACGTGCCCTAACTTACTTCATAGTTTGTTATTAGCGACTGTTCTAGAGGAAGTACGCGAAGTTAACGTCTCTCCGCAGCCAGATTGCTAACGGATAATCCCAGCACGCAAAACAATCTGGCGACGTTTCCGAGTCTTTCATCCAGGATGTCTCGTTAAGCTTTAGTTGAAGAACGTGTTGAAGTTGAAACTCGTATTCCGCCGGCAGCTTGGGTTCAATCTGGCGTCGGTGGCACTGATTCCACTCCCATGGCTTTTAAAAAGAGCGAAGAATGCTCGTGAAGTGGATCCCGATTTTTCAGCCAGATCACAGCTTCCTCCTTCTTTTCTTCAGGTCTTTTTTTAATACACGCATAAATCTATTAAATCTTCTTGCGCCGAGTGCTGGAAATGATCGAGTCCTTGCTGACCAGGACAGGGCCAGGTGACCATCTGAGGGGTCACGGGGCAGTAGAAGGTGGAGATGTTGGGGTTATTGGATAGAGAAGGAGAAATGGTAGGAGGTCAAACAGGAACTAATTGCAAGGTTACTGGGGAAGAGAAGAAAACAAAAGGGAAATAAACCATAAAGAAAACGTGTCTGCCAACCTCGAAGAGCTGGTTAGCGAGCGGCAAGTCAAAGGTCGACTGTATTTTGTCTAATATGGGCGTGTATTGACCGCTACTTGGGTCAATACTTTGGGGCGTGGCCTGTAAAACAACCAAAATTATTCTTCATAATGATCCAACATGAAATGCCATCAGGTCTGGGGGGAAAGAAAAAAAAGGAATAAAGAGGACGAGGACTGCAGGTCAGTGGTAATATTACAGATGGATAACAGGGATATTGGGGGATGGTTTGGTGATTGTGGAACAGACTAAATGGATGGTAGAGGATCACTGGGGAACGGAGAGAGGGATACTAGAAGGTCCACTTCCAGTTTGAGGGGCAGGGGAGGACACTGTGTTGGGCTGGGAAGCAGACGTCGTAGTTGTGACGGCCGCGGCAGGCTCCATCTTGCTGGTGTGTGTGATGAAACGGAGGCGAAGCTTCATGGCTGGCCTCAACGTGCAGATGATCTTCTCAACCTGAGAAAAGGGTGGGAGTTTGAAAAAAAAAAAAAAAAACCTTAGATCTATCAAGTCCTGACAAGAGGGGTTGAGGAAAAGTAAATTTGATGATATTTAGATGCAATGGTCAAAATGGAAAGACGGACGATGGGATCACTGGGGACCAAATTAAGGTATAGGGAGGTGGACATTTGGAAAAAAAGGATGGTAGAAGGTAAAGGTAAAGGGATGGTAGAAGGGTATTGGGGAACAGATAGAGGGATGGTAGGAGGTCATTGGGGAACAGAAAGAGGGATGATAAAGATCACTGGGGAACAGGAAGAGGGATGGTAGGAGGTCACAGGGGAACAGATAGAGGGATGGGAGGTCACAGGGGAACAGAAAGAGGGATGATAAAGATCACAGGGGAACAGATAGAGGGATGGTAGGAGGTCACAGGGGAACAGAAAGAGGGATGGTAGGAGGTCACATGGGAACAGAAAGAGGGATGGTAGGAGGTCACAGGGGAACAGATAGAGGGATGGTAGGAGGTCACCGGGGAACAGAAAGAGGGATGGTAGGAGGTCACAGGGGAACAGATAGAGGGATGGTAGGAGGTCACCGGGGAACAGAAAGAGGGATGGTAGGAGGTCATTGGGGAACAGATAGAGGGATGGTAGGAGATCATTGGGGAACAGAAAGAGGGATGGTAGGAGGTCACCGGGGAACAGAAAGTGGGATGGTAGGAGATCACAGGGGAACAGAAAGATGGATGGTAGGAGATCATTGGGGAACAGATAGAGGGATGGTAGGAGATCACAGGGGAACAGAAAGTGGGATGGTAGGAGGTCATTGGGGAACAGATAGAGGGATGGTAGGAGATCACAGGGGAACAGAAAGTGGGATGGTAGGAGATCACAGGGGAACAGAAAGATGGATGGTAGGAGGTCATTGGGGAACAGATAGAGGGATGGTAGGAGATCACAGGGGAACAGAAAGATGGATGGTAGGAGGTCACTGGGGAACAGATAGAGGGATGGTAGGAGGTCATTGGGGAACAGATAGAGGGATGGTAGGAGGTCATTGGGGAACAGATAGAGGGATGGTAGGAGGTCATTGGGGAACAGATAGAGGGATGGTAGGAGGTCATTGGGGAACAGATAGAGGGATGGTAGGAGGTCATTGGGGAACAGATAGAGGGATGGTAGGAGGTCATTGGGGAACAGATAGAGGGATGGTAGGAGGTCATTGGGGAACAGATAGAGGGATGGTAGGAGGTCATTGGGGAACAGATAGAGGGATGGTAGGAGGTCATTGGGGAACAGATAGAGGGATGGTAGGAGGTCATTGGGGAACAGATAGAGGGATGGTAGGAGGTCATTGGGGAACAGATAGAGGGATGGTACTGACACTATACATCTGTGTGTGTACCTGGTCTTTGACGCTGTCTCCAGTGAACATGTACTTGATGTGGTACAGGAAGTCACAGATGGGGTCCATGTACGCCAGGTGGTTGCTGTGGTGATCCACGGCCTGCAGCATCTCATAAAATGCTACCCCGATCTGAGGACACATACAGGCATGCGTCAGGTTATATAACAGACGCTGATCGGAGTGTACGTGCCTGAGTAGCTGGAGCAGGTGTGCAGGCGTAATAATGCGTTACAGCTGACGTCAGAGGAACTGGAGCGGAAGCTGTATATATAAATAGAACTGTGTGCTCAAGATGGTTGTGAGGAAAACCTCCAAATATTGTTTATGCAGTGAGAAAAAAATGTGAAGGGGAAAACAAATTCCTGTTTAATACTAAACGCCAGATGCCGAATAAGAGTAAACAAGCAAGACGCTTGAAATATAGCTCGTACATACACAGTCTGGTGAACTGATCTTTGCTTACGTAACAGAAAACAAGCCACGGACACGAGCTCGATCAAACCAAACCAAGAAAGCGTGTTTACAGAGTGAATGCGTGTGAACCTCGAGCATGCAGCGTGTCCTCTCCTGCTGGAAGCGCTGGAGGAAAGGTCCGACCAGGTGATAGATATAGAGCAGCTGATATTCGGTTTTCACCAGAGGCTTCAGGACCTCCGACAGAAACCTGCAACGTCACAAGCGCAGAGTCTCACCATCACACAGTCAACCACAGGTCAGCTGACAGCTGTGCCTTAACAGCTACATTTCTACGTTAAATGGTATTTCTTTGCAGGTGCAGAGAGGGGGGTTTATGGGTAACTATTACACACTGAGGCGCTCATATTTTACGATATAGCTTGAAGATCCTAGCCGGCTAACGCAGCAGAAAGTGGACAACCACAGGACAGCTGCGCTATATATATATATATGTGCTAATCGATAATGCAACACTGACCGTTGCAATGCTGCGGTCATGCAATATGCAAATGAGCCCGCAATATGGAAATGAGACTGAAATATGCAAATGTGGCATATCGCAGGTGCTCCAGTCATTCCTAATATATTGCAAGAGATATTGGGATATTGTGTGTGCGTGTGTGAGAGAGAGTGAGCGAGACAGAGAGAGAACTTTCAGTTGAAGGTTAAACAAAAAGCTGGAACTCTTCAAGGACTTCATGTGTGTGTGTGTGCGCGTGCATGAATTCCAAAAAAAAAAAAATATATATATATGCCTTAACAAAGGCATTGGAGTGTGTCTGCTGTGTCCGATGACCTTTGTCTCTCTCTCTCGCTCGCTCGCTCACACATCACTGGTGACAGTGGAGCTCAGCAGATTGGATAGTAGAGTCATATTTGGACAGGTCTGGCAGACGAAATATTAAACAAAAGTGAGAATAACACTTCTGTAAGAGCGGAGTATACCCCCCACACACACACACAGTCTAAACAAAGCAAAACATTAGTCAGTAGAAAGGTCGATGGAAACGACACTGAAGAGCTCGATGCATCGGATCTGTTGAAGCAAGGAAAAATCATAAATCTGCTAGAGATCAGTAAAGTGCTTGCCATCATTTCTTATCTCCTTTCCAGAGAGTTCTTTTGGAACTTACTTGGGAATGAGAGAAAGCTGGCCGATGCTGGAGTGGTGCCACACGGCGTGTGCTAACGCTAGCACGTAGCTGCAGTACATCTCCGAATACGACTGGTGGCACGCCGTGAAGTCCAGCAGCTGGAAGGGATAACCAACCCACTCTGTGTCTGAGGTTAGCGCAGGGCTGCCGATCACGCTAACAATGCGGTCGTGTAGTACGATCCAGTATGGCTCCTACGGCATAGTGAGAGGCACGTCATCAACGAAAACTGACCGTATTAAACAGGGTCACGCTGTCCAAGACTGTACATGAAGCCAGTAAGATAATCGGCACGACACAGAGACATCTGAATGATCTATACACGTGTAAAGTCAAGCGAAAGACTTTCGTGATAGTTTATCTGTCTCACCGGTTGCCATCAGGGAGACGTTATATGAAGAAAGTTTATCGGTTATCTTTTGTGCCCACATTTTTAAATGCAAGTGATTGGTGACTGCTAAATATTTATATGTCGTCTGTGTATTGCATGGTGAAGCCAGAGACAACATTCCACAAGGTGGAGAATAAAGTAAACGAACTAACTAACTTTAATATGCTGTTTAACATGTGCGAGATATACACACCTTATAGTATATAACTTTGGTTACACTCTAACTTCAGAGTTTGGCATACTTTAACTTACAATTGGAGTATACTCGAACCTCAAAGTTGGGTATATACTCGAACCTCAAAGTAGGGTATATACTCGAACCTCAAAGTAGGGTATATACTCGAACCTCAAAGTAGGGTATATACAGTTGAACCTCAAAATAGGGTATATACACTTGAACCTCAAAATAGGGTATATACTCGACCTTCAAAGTAGGGTATATACACTTGAACCTTAAAGTAGGATATATACACTTGAACCTCAAAGTAGGGTATATACTCGACCTTCCAAGTTGGGTATATACTTGAACCTCAAAGTAGGGTATATACACTTGAACCTCAAAATAGGGTATATACACTTGAACCTCAAAATAGGGTATATACTCGACCTTCAAAGTAGGGTATATACACTTGAACCTCAAAGTAGGGTATATACACTTGAACCTCAAAGTAGGGTATATACTCGACCTTCCAAGTTGGGTATATACTTGAACCTCAAAGTAGGGTATATACACTTGAACCTCAAAGTAGGGTATATACTCGAACCTCAAAGAAGGGTATATACACTTGAACCTCAAAATAGGGTATATACTCGACCTTCCAAGTTGGGTATATACTTGAACCTCAAAGTAGGGTATATACACTTGAACCTCAAAATAGGGTATATACTCGACCTTCAAAGCTGGGTATATACTTGAACCTCAAAATAGGGTATATACTGGACCTTCAAAGTAGGGTATATACACATGAACCTCAAAGTAGGGTATATACACTTGAACCTCAAAATAGGGTATATACACTTGAACCTCAAAGTAGGGTATATACACTTGAACCTCAAAGTAGGGTATATACTCGAACCTCAAAGAAGGGTATATACACTTGAACCTCAAAATAGGGTATATACACTTGAACCTCAAAGTAGGGTATATACACTTGAACCTCAAAGTAGGGTATATACACTTGAACCTCAAAGTAGGGTATATACTCGAACCTCAAAGAAGGGTATATACACTTGAACCTCAAAATAGGGTATATACTCGACCTTCCAAGTTGGGTATATACTTGAACCTCAAAGTAGGGTATATACACTTGAACCTCAAAATAGGGTATATACTCGACCTTCAAAGCTGGGTATATACTTGAACCTCAAAATAGGGTATATACTGGACCTTCAAAGTAGGGTATATACACATGAACCTCAAAGTAGGGTATATACACTTGAACCTCAAAATAGGGTATATACACTTGAACCTCAAAGTAGGGTATATACTCGACCTTCAAAGTTGGGTATATACTCGACCTTCAAAGTTGGGTATATACTTGACCTTCAAAGCTGGGTATATACTCGACCTTCAAAGTTGGGTATATACTCGTTCCTTCAAAATTGGGTATATACTCGACCTTCAAAGTAGGGTATATGAACCATAACTCCAGTACACTTTACCTTCAGAGATGAGTATACTAGAACTCCAGCTATACTTTAACTCCAGATCCTAGTATTATTTAATTATCCTTAGATATTTTTAGCTGATGTATTTAAGCCTTGTTGAAAGCTTTCCTGTTGTAACGTTCTGCTATCAGCTCTCTTTTCCTATTAGTTTCCTAACTCTTTCTTAAACATTGATTAGTTTACTTACTAACTTACTCAGAACATTTACTCTACTGCAATATGCCGGATCCTTCTGAAAGTGGCATTACTCTCAGTAGAGTTCTCCTGCTCATTAGCAAATGAAATCGAAAAATTAAAGTGTAGATTAACAGTCCACAGGTGCATCGGATAACCAGACCAAGCGACTCTCCGTACACGTAGCGACGGAAATAAAGAACACTCACTAAGTGAACAGAGACGGAACACACAAACAGAGACGGAACCGTCGCCCGTACGGACCAGTCGAGTTGGATGCTATTTCCCCATATTCCAAGCACAGCTGCCAGAAGCACAAACAAATCAAGAGCACTTGACGTGATAAATTTTAAAAACGTTTCACTGGAATATTACTGTGAACTATGAGTCTTGCAGAACGCTTTTTTTATTTTTTATTTTTAAATAAAACATGATGTTCAATCTGTCTGGCTGTCTGAGAAGGTTTCTTAAGTCGTGTTTGTACAGGTTAAATAATTGATGCCAAATTTGTAGTTACAGAAACGATATGACTAATGTTTCCACATCTGGACCTGACCCTGATCAGATTGTATTGTAGAAATATTAGAGGACACGTTTCTGATTAGCCGTCGTGATGTGTAATACGTAACGTGACGTATTAAAGACGGGGTTTTTATAACGAAGTCATGTATTGGGAAGGGATGCGGTTAGACTTTAATGTATTAGGGGTTTCGGTTATGAACGAACATACAAACATGTCTTGTAAAGGCAAATGCAGTGACTCCTGGGACGTTGAACCTGGATTTAACCGTGATACTCAAGATGGCTAGAACAAACCAGTTCGAATAGTATCTTAGCTTTTCTCTAACTTGGAACACTCTGACATGACATAACGTTGCAGCCTAAACTTCTTGGTACTTATCAAAGACAGAGCGTGGGTGAAAGAGATAGTAGAACAACAACAACAAAAAAGAAAGGACAGGAAAAAGGCAAGCAATCCAGAAGGAGTGACCTTTGAGTTAGAGATAAAGTGTGTGTGAGGGCGGGAAATGGACGTACAGGTAGGGCGGTGATGATCAGGCCAATCGCGTTCATCCAAGCGGTCACGTTCTCCCGGGGGACGAGTGGCTGACTGTAGGAGGTAAAGAAGACACGCACAATCAAACTATACACACGCTTCGTCTAACACACACACATACACACTGTCAGACAGATAGTAGAAGATATTTGTAGGCTTTTATATACGCATGTTGCAGCAGTACTCCTTTACACGATCTTGTTATCGACATTTGTGCTACAAAATGCTACAGGGATGACCTCTGACCTCCTGAGCACTACGTTCAGCAGTGCGTTTCCCACGTCCCCACCCGGCACAGCGAGGGCCATCAGTTCCACACAGGTGACGTGAAGCGCGTGTGCTGCCGGGTTTGGGAACTCGTTAAACCGCCAGTCGCAGTTCGGGAAAGGGCCTGGAGATTTTCCGGCCATCGGTGATGCACATTAAGAAAAAAAAAACCCCAGTGTGTGTGTGTGTGTGTGTGTGTGTGTGTGTGTGTGTTCAATCCCTGAACAACAAGAATACATTTTTAAATCTTAATTTTCAACCATCTGTCTGTTTAAGCCTTGCTAACAGCTCTGTCTGTTTGTTCTGTCCTTCCAGCCTTATCGACCCATCTATACTAATAGGTCCTTCTGTTTATCCATCTCTCGGTCTAGCCATGCTTCTTGCTCTCTTTATCTGTCTGACCATACTGTCTACCCGTCTCTCTGTCTAGCCTTGATCCGTCTAACACTGGATGGAACCAGTGTTAAAATAAAACAAAAGAAACCCTAGCTGGGATTACGAGCACATTCACTGCCAAGTAGTGAACAGAACAGTAAGACAGGGTCTTTGGGAATACTGGAAAACCGAAGGAAGGATATTGTCCACGAGACGCCCGATGAGTTTGCAGTAGTAGGTGTCGTCGGGGACCCAGATGTTGTCCTCGCGGGGGTTCATGCCGAACTTGAGGTAGGTCTCGCTGAGGCACCATCCGGGAGTACGGTTATCCTTCAGAGAGCTCATGATGGCGTGGACAAGCTTGCGTTTAAGGTTGGTGCGGTCACGGAGGTGCCTTTCATAGTAGTGCAAGGTGTTGTAGAGGTACGTCACTGGCCGGTCTGGGGAATCAGATCCAGCAATGACAGATATTAGTTAAGAAATAACTGGTTGAACCCAGAAGGTTTGAAGATAAATAATAATAATAATAATAATAATAAGACAAGATACGATGGGTTCAATGTAAATATCAGTGAGCAAAATGGTCTTGACTGGACCGACTACCTTTTACCACGGTGACTTCCACAGTACTTATGAACTGAATGCAGGAAAACGGCAGCAATCTGATACAACAATTTTACTACAAATGCGACGGACACCTACACCACCACATAAAGCATCCCCCTCCCCCACCCCAAGAAAATATTCAGTATATCTTCAACATGGACAGCCTTCTCCGTGCTTTTCGCTCTCCCTCACCATGGAATTTGTACAACCCCCCCAAGTGGTCCAAAAGGGTTTCCAAGGACTTGGAGACCGGTAGCAGCTCCAGGAAGCGGTGGATGACAATGTCAAAGACGGGCAGGAACCGTAAACACACATTGCCGAAGTAGATAGGTAGATACTGTGACTGGAGCTGCATGGGGGGGTTCACCTGCTCCGCCAGACCTTCAAAGTACAGTTTCTCTGGATACTTCTGTATGTGTGGAAAAAGAGACAACCTTTTATTAGAGCCCATGGCTCGTTTCCAAACATCGATTCCAGCATAGAAAGGGCAGGATAATATGGTAAGACACTAAGATCCTCTCGACATTAACAACAACAACGCAGCAAACGTTTCTTTTAACCCCGCAAAAATGTTAACACTGCAAGCTTTTCTCTTTATTCTCCGAGGTCTCAAAGCCAACTGCCTAAGCGAAGGGGCGTATTTTACAGCTAAATAAGCAAACAGCCAGATCCAGTACTGCCATCATAAGGGGGCAGGGAAAGGGGTAGCATTGTGTTTGAACTCTCTCTCTTTAACATTTACCACAGTTACACAAGAATGCAAGAGGGGGCAAACACTGCAACTCTTAAAATGTCAGTGTAAAAGACAGGGCAGCATGTGCAGCCTGTAAAATCCTATTAAGGAGAGAGGGGGGGGGACTCATTCGCTGATGTCTATGCTGTATCAATCTGGATAACATTATGGCTGAAAAGCTGAGTTTTTTTTCCCTGAAATATCCTTCATTCAATTGAGAAGATGAATGCAGCAAGTCTAAAGTGAATTATTAATACATTCATCAACTGCAAACATCCCCCAGCACTTTTCTGCAATGACAGACACTTGAGCTGTTAAAGGACCCCAAAAATGCTTATGTGGCTGATACTGAATGCAGGCTAACGGAGTTCTGCTGGCATCAGAAAAATGGATAACGTTAACTGTACTGAAACCCTATTTGATTAGTTAAGTTAAAAAAAAAAAGGGGGGGGATATGTTTACACTTGCAGTTTATTTGCTGACTTGTAGTAGTCCTCCTACTTGGTGTGGCATATCTTGTAGTATTTGGTGTGTTGGGTAAGATCACCCACCTTGTGGTAGATCTCATATTTGTTGTGTTGGGTAAGGTGACATTGTGGTAGTATTTGGAGTGTTGGGTATGGTCACATTGTGGTAGTATTTGGAGTGTTGGGTATGGTCACATTGTGGTAGTATTTGGTGTGTTGAGTATGGTCACATTGTGGTAGTATTTGGTGTGTTGGGTATGGTCACATTGTGGTAGTATTTGGTGTGTTGGGTATGGTGACATTGTGGTAGTATTTGGTGTGTTGGGTATGGTGACATTGTGGTAGTATTTGGAGTGTTGGGTAAGGTGACATTGTGGTAGTATTTGGTGTGTTGGGTAAGGTGACATTGTGGTAGTATTTGGTGTGTTGGGTAAGGTGACATTGTGGTAGTATTTGGTGTGTTGGGTAAGTTGACATTGTGGTAGTAGTTGTTGTGTTGGGTATGGTCACATTGTGGTAGTATTTGGTGTGTTGGTTAAGGTCACATTGTGGTAGTATTTGGTGTGTTGGGTATGGTCACATTGTGGTAGTATTTGTTGTGTTGAGTATGGTCACATTGTGGTAGTATTTGGAGTGTTGGTATGGTCACATTGTGGTAGTATTTGGAGTGTTGGGTATGGTCACATTGTGGTAGTATTTGGTGTGTTGGGTATGGTCACATTGTGGTAGTATTTGGTGTGTTGGTAAGTACATTGTGGTAGTTGATTTATGTTTGTTTAAGGTCACATTGTGGTAGTATTTGGTGTGTTGGTTAAGGTCACATTGTGGTAGTATTTGGGTGTTGGTATGGTCACATTGTGGTAGTATTTGGTGTGTTGGTTAAGGTCACATTGTGGTAGTATTTGGTGTGTTGGGTATGGTCACATTGTGGTAGTATTTGGAGTGTTGGGTATGGTCACATTGTGGTAGTATTTGGTGTGTTGGGTATGGTCACATTGTGGTAGTATTTGGTGTGTTGGGTATGGTCACATTGTGGTAGTATTTGTTGTGTTGAGTATGGTCACATTGTGGTAGTATTTGTTGTGTTGAGTATGGTCACATTGTGGTAGTATTTGGAGTGTTGGGTATGGTGACATTGTGGTAGTATTTGGAGTGTTGGGTAAGCTCACCTTGTGGTAGTATTTGGTGTGTTGGGTAAGGTGACATTGTGGTAGTATTTGGAGTGTTGGGTAAGGTGACATTGTGGTAGTATTTGGTGTGTTGGTTAAGGTCACATTGTGGTAGTATTTGGAGTGTTGGGTATGGTCACATTGTGGTAGTATTTGGTGTGTTGGTTAAGGTCACATTGTGGTAGTATTTGGAGTGTTGGGTATGGTCACATTGTGGTAGTATTTGGAGTGTTGGGTATGGTCACATTGTGGTAGTATTTGGAGTGTTGGGTAAGGTGACATTGTGGTAGTATTTGGTGTGTTGGGTATGGTGACATTGTGGTAGTATTTGGAGTGTTGGGTAAGGTGACATTGTGGTAGTATTTGGTGTGTTGGGTAAGGTGACATTGTGGTAGTATTTGGAGTGTTGGGTATGGTCACATTGTGGTAGTATTTGGAGTGTTGGGTATGGTCACATTGTGACATTTTAAACAGGAAACACGTTGATGGTTACAAGAACATCTTGCTGGTTACTCAAAACATGTCATTCCATACTCCATATACAAGTTCTATATACAATGTGACCTTAACCAACACACCAAATACTACCACACTCACCTCGTCGTATGGCACCTGTAGAAGGTTACCCTGGGACAGAACACGTTATTCCTGAGTTAGGGAAGGTTTACCTTGTGGTAGGACATGTGTTTGGTGTGCCAGTCGCTCTGTAGCCAGTGTTCCGGAGCGTTCTCCTTGACAAAGTCACTGACGCGGTTGCGGAAGTCATTGGGTTTAAGGAGGAGCAGCTGGATGATGAAGTAGCACACTTGAGCCTCGTTGCCCTCATGACTTCTCATCGCCTGCGCAACAGCAATCAGCGAGGGTAAATTAAAAAGATCGTATTATCCAATAATGTCAGAGAACACTGAACGAAAAACACCTCAAGCTTAAGCAGGACAATATTAGAGACCAGAGCGTGGCAAAATACCAAATCCCGTTTGAGGAATTTACCCGTGGAGATATTCTGTAATGCTGATCGTGTATGCTTCAGATTTTACTAGACCTGCTTTTGAATTGCTCTCAAAATATTATTTTAAACATCGTCCTTGATAAACACCCTGTGTCTAACATCACTCAATAACAAGTCTGTTTCAGTGCAGTTTCCTAAAACAAAAAGGTGAAAGTACAATAAACTTCATCTTCAATAAAACCCTCATCTTTCTGAGCCTCATGCAGAGATCAGATCGGAAGAAGTCGTACAGGAAACGGCTGGCGTTATCGATCGGCTAATAAATAGAGCGTGGTGTTAGAAATGTGGAAGAAATATTGACTATCAGACAAAAACTCCAGCCATAAAGATGATTCCCAGGAGAACATCTTAGAGCGGGGGTGTTCAATAGGTCATTTTCTTTTTTTTTAAATTTTATTTTAAAGAGTGTATTTGTTTTAGAGTTTAATTCCGCCGTGTTCTTGATCGTTCCGGAGAGATGTCGAGCATGTGCTTCAAGAAGAACTCCAGATGAAGAAGTCCAAATTCCTTACCAGGCAGAGGATGAGACGGTCCAAAGTGACGATGTTGTACTTCCACACCATGTCGTTCAGGATCTCGATGCATTTGTTAAGCTGCTGCCCGCCCGCCGACGTGGAAAACTCGTACACCAGGAAATCGGCGAACGTCCGCACGTGCGCGACGAGAGCGCGGGCCCCGATCCTCTCCAGAACCCTGCAGGAACGAAGACCACCAATGGATGAGCTGCAGTCAGTCGTGCATGAAATGAAGCAGTCAGAGGTGCGCTTTACAACAAGCTTCACTCATGAATAATGAATAATAATAATGATAATACACATCTCATTTAACCCTGCTGCTTCGCTGAAGCCCCACAGGAGAAAAGGAGTTCAAGAGTCAGTTCAGCGCGTCCTGTAGCGGTTTAATTAGGCAAATCGGCACGGTAACCGGGATCGTTTTTAACGCTCGTGTCTTTTCAAAGGCGTGGGAGACTCAAAGAACATCGTACAAAGTGTGAAAGCTCTTCACTGTTCCTCAAAGTCCGTGAACCATCAGTACTGCACGCTGTTCTACACTGCACGATCGGTTCAGCTCTTCACGGAGCTCCTTAGAGATAAACAAGAGCAGACCTTCAGAAAACTGGGGTGCTGTAATTAGCTCCATTTTGTGGTGCGAGTGCTGGCACTGAGAGCATCTCGTTTCTCGTGAAACAGCAAGCAGGACGTTTTTGGTTGTTTTTTTTTTTTGTTTGGACCCGAACCGGACCTCGTTTATCGTCGTTGTAGCTCCGTGTCTCTCTTGGTCTATTTATCTGTAGATCAGGTGGCCACCTCAGGACGTTCCCATCCTCGTCGCTCGTCATCAATCAGGCGGTGTGTTCTGAACACTGGCGGCGTTGTAAGCGAGAGATCGTGCGATCCGAGTCACGAGCTCGGCCCGACACAACGTGACACTGTGAAACCACCTGCAGCTGCAGCGCACGTACAAAAGAGCGTTTCAAAACCCTGTGAGTCAGTGCAAACGTCCTTGATGAAGAACACCAGAGGAAAAAAATAAATACATCTTTGGCTATGCTGTTATCTGTGTGTGTGTGTGTGTGTGTGTGTGTGTGTGTGATAAAGCAGAGTTGCTTTTACCACCGAGAAGTTGATCATTTTTCTCTAAAGCGCTTCATTAGAACTTTTAATTTAATAACGACGACATTGACATCGCCTTGGAAACAAGTTACTTCCTGTCCTTACGTTCAAGTTGCAGCTTTACCTCCGACACTGGAGACTCCTTCCATAAACGTGACGTCTCTTTAACACGTCAACGACCGCACTCGTTTTTTCACCGCGTTTTTGCTGTCCCGGTGCACGAGCCGCTGCTATAGAAACGGTAACGCGTCCGAATATAAACGCGCGCTACCGTCACCGTCAGTAAAAGCGCTCGGCTCACCTGAAGCCGATCTGGTTTATGTGGTCGGTTTCTAGAAGCATCTTCCAGAGCAGGCAGAGGAAGAGTGGCGGAGAACCCTGCATGGAGAAGTGAGTGATGATGTCGTTCTCATTGGTCATGGACTTCCACTTCCTGTACTCCTCCTCTACGTTCTTCTTCAGGTTGAAGCGGCTCTCCTGAGGGACGTTGTTCTGCTTGAAGAACGCCTGCTCGGAAAAAAAAACAAAAACATAGAAGATACAAATCAGAGATGATCTCTGTATTCTGATGAATTGTGAGTCGTCGTGGCGATGGAGTTTTCCAGCGAGGAAGCCAGAAAAGGTCACGCGGTTCCGATCGAGACCGAACGAACCGAACGAGAAGCTTGTCGATGGATTCCGTTGATCACTAAACACCTTGTAGAGAAGAGCGAGGGCCACTCGTCAAACCGAGGGTTCCCCTCTGTTGTAGGCTGAGGTAAATAAAGAACGCAGCCGATACTCCGTGCCGACAAAAACATTCCGCTTCCATTAGCGTGCTGCTTCAATCCTGAGGAGGGAGGGAACGTGTCGTGTCTCCACACAGAGTGCCGCTTCGTCTGACACACGCAACAGATGGAGAGCAACCCGAAAAACAACAACAAAAACAACGCCGACAGCAAAACAGATTTTTAATGGTCTGAGGTGACTAGCGTACAGCGTACGGACGCGTTAGAACACTACGACGACTCGGCTCGAGAATCTCTCACGGAACAACAAAAGGTCAGTCTCGTTTCCTAGCCACGAGCACAAACGCAGTAACTGCAGGGAGGTTTCATTCTCACCCGGTTCTAGAATTCCCTCCGAATCTCAGCGCAGTTCTCAAATTCAAGGCCTGGTTCTAAAGGAACTCGAGAACTCTCTCCTAGATTGGCCAAAGGACTGAGAATTCTCGCCGAGGCTCAATTTGGTCGAGTTTGTCCAGGTTCTAAAAGGAGTGCCCCGTCCTAAACCCTCCCAAACCCCAGGGTCTGCGCAGATGGCATTCTAGATGTTCTCTCTGGATTCACTGGGAATTGTTCCCTCTGAAGCGGAATCAATTTGGAGTTTTCGTATTCTCACCCAGGTTCTAACGGTGATCTAGAATTCTCTCCCAGGTTAAGCACCAGCACGGTTCTAGAATTCTCTCCCAGGTTAAGCACCAGCGCGGTTCTAGAATTCTCTCCCAGGTTAAAGCAACAGCGCGGTTCTAGACTTCTCTCCCAGGTTAAAGCGACAGTGTGGTTCTAGAATTCTCTCCCAGGTTAAAGCAACAGCGCGGTTCTAGACTTCTCTCCCAGGTTAAAGCGACAGCGCGGTTCTAGACTTCTCTCCCAGGTTAAAGCGACAGTGTGGTTCTAGACTTCTCTCCCAGGTTAAAGCGACAGCGCGGTTCTAGACTTCTCTCCCAGGTTAAAGCGACAGTGTGGTTCTAGAATTCTCTCCCAGGTTAAAGCGACAGTGTGGTTCTAGAATTCTCTCCCAGGTTAAAGCGACAGCGCGGTTCTAGACTTCTCTCCCAGGTTAAAGCGACAGTGCGGTTCTAGAATTCTCTCCCAGGTTAAAGCGACAGTGCGGTTCTAGAATTCTCTCCTAGGTTAAGCACCAGCACGGTTCTAGAATTCTCTCCCAGGTTAAGCACCAGCGCGGTTCTAGAATTCTCTCCCAGGTTAAAGCAACAGCGCGGTTCTAGACTTCTCTCCCAGGTTAAAGCGACAGCGCGGTTCTAGACTTCTCTCCCAGGTTAAAGCGACAGTGTGGTTCTAGAATTCTCTCCCAGGTTAAAGCGACAGCGCGGTTCTAGACTTCTCTCCCAGGTTAAAGCGACAGTGCGGTTCTAGACTTCTCTCCCAGGTTAAAGCGACAGTGCGGTTCTAGAATTCTCTCCCAGGTTAAAGCGACAGTGCGGTTCTAGAATTCTCTCCTAGGTTAAGCAGCAGCGCGGTTCTAGAATTCTCTCCCAGGTTAAGCAAGAGTGATGCTCTAGAAATTTACAAAAATGCAACTCTAGAGCCCCCTTGAACATTGGTGTAAGGGCACTGCGTCTCTAGAGTACCCTAGAACCCCAGGTTATACGATCTTAAAGTGCGTGAAAGGTTAGCCGAAGGTGTCGGTGGCCGACCTGCAGGGGAGCGGGGAAGCAGCTGAGTGTGTGCGAGGCCCAGTTGTGAGGTGTGAAGTTCATGATGGTCTGTAGAATGTCCTTACACCACGTTCCCTGGATCGAATCGGAACCTGTGAAGAAATCTGGAGCCATAGCACAGAAGAGAACCATGCATTACACAGAGTTAGCCATAACTTGTGTGTGTGTGTGTGTGTGTGTGTGTGTGTAATGAGTGTGTATGAGGAGTACCGGTGATGTGCGTGGCGCGGGCGAGGGTGAGGATGAGCGCTCGGTTCAGCTCCTCGGACTCGGCCGACAGCACCGTCTTCGGGTCGCTGAGGAAACGTGTGAACTGCGGCTGCACCTCGGAGCTCCCCAACGCCGTGATTAACCTCAGAGCTGTACTTTCCACACTAACACACACACACACACACACGTTAGTTTCACATCACAGCTGAGGTGCAGCATCTCATCGTTTCATTTCGCATCTAATTAAAAAACAATAATAAAAATACTTTTATCGTCCTTGCTGTTATGAGCCGTCCATAATGTATTCATCTATCCATCATTCCACCCAGTTATACCATTATCTATCTATCCATCCATCCACCTACCCGTCAGTCATGATTCATCCGTTCCCACACTCACCTACTGATTCATCCACACACACACACACACACACACACACACACACACACACATATAGAAATATATCAACTTGAAGGTATAGCTATGATTATAACTCAATCTATAACCAAAAACTCCTCCATCATGAATCCATCTAAAATCCCATTCATCCACTAATTTCAGTAATCAAGCCGATCAATTCATCCAATAAACTCAACTCGTTCATCCATTCACCAACCGATACAGCATGTAGCAATTCATTCATTCATCCACCCAACGATTCATTCATCGACCAAAAAACCATCACTCATCCATCCATAGATCCTTCACCTCACTCATTCCTTCATCCATAGATCCTTCACCTCACTCATTCTTTCATTTATCCATCCATAGATCCTTCACCTCACTCATTCTTTCATTCCTTCATCCATAGATCCTTCACCTCACTCATTCCTTCATCCATAGATCCTTCACCTCACTCATTCTTTCATTTATCCATCCATAGATCCTTCACCTCACTCATTCTTTCATTCCTTCATCCATAGATCCTTCACCTCACTCATTCCCTCATCCATAGATCCTTCACCTCACTCATTCATTCATCCATAGATCCTTCACCTCACTCATTCATTCATCCATAGATCCTTCACCTCACTCATTCCCTCATCCATAGATCCTTCACCTCACTCATTCATTCATCCATAGATCCTTCACCTCACTCATTCTTTCATTCCTTCATCCATAGATCCTTCACCTCACTCATTCTTTCATTCATCCATAGATCCTTCACCTCACTCATTCCTTCATCCATAGATCCTTCACCTCACTCATTCCTTCATTCATCCATCCATAGATCCTTCACCTCACTCATTCTTTCATTCATCCATAGATCCTTCACCTCACTCATTCCTTCATTCCTTCATCCATATACCCATCAATTCATTCAACCACCAACACACCCACGAACCGACTCACCCATTCATTCATCAACCAATATCGCCATCATCTCACTCATTCAGTCGATCACCAACACACCTGAGAACTCATTCATCATCAATTCATTCCCCGATACCGATCAATACGAACACGACCATCAAATCAACTCATCAGCCCATTAATCCCTTCATCTATCCGAAAACATAGAAATTCAACAACACACACACGCGCACGCACGGAGTCATCCACCCACCAACATGTTCATGAACATACTCCTCCATTTCTCCACCCATACAGACATCAAATCATTCACCCGCTCACTCCTGTTGCCCATCCTTTAACCAACATACCTACAACCTTTGCTCAAAACCCCTCTCGCACATATACACATCCACCCGCCCGTCCCTTCGTCCCTCCCTCCACCTGTTCATCCAGACTGTGAGACTGTCCCGGTTCCTACCAGAGGTGCAGCTGGTTCTGGTTGGTCTGTGGAACGGCGGCGAGCGAGTGGAGGTGTGAGAGGAGCTGAACGCGGTAATGAGGCTGGATGTGGTGCATCCTGTAACTGAACATCTCCAGCAGCGTGTGAAGAATCCCCCAGGCGTGGGACTTAAACACGTTTGGCAAGAGCTGACCTGGATCGAGGCGGCGAGAAGAAATGACTGGTTTAGACGAGGAGGAAGCGCCCGCTGGGTTTGGCATTTCCATCACAGAGGAATTAGTCCTCTGATTAACACGGCTGATTAAGGGAGAGATTACGCCGCTCTCAGACGAGGCGACCGCATCGAGCACATGACTGGCGGAGAACCCGGCTGCCACCTGAGCAGACGTTAACCTTCTTTACCAGTTTGTTGACTCGTGTGAACTTACTGATGAAGCCTTTGATGCCGAGCGACTCGATTTCCATGTAGACCAGCAGGCGGCTGTACGTCTCCACCAGCGCCGGGGCAAGCGCGATGCTGGACTTGGCGTGGGCCAGCTTTATGACCCGTGTGGCTATGCTGTGGATCAGACTAGCACACGGAGATAAGTGAGTAAGTACGAGTACGCAGAAATGACCAAACGTTCCTCAAAAAAAAAAAAAAGTTAGTACCTCACTCCTGACCTAGCGCCTCGGGATTCCGACTTAGCGTCTCGTTGTTGCGACAGTCTTGTTATTTTTGACTCGTCATCATTTCCACTTAGTATCTGGTTATTTTAACTTAGTATCTCATGATTTTGACGTATCGGTCAATTACGGAGATACTACGTGAAAATAAGTATCTCATTTTTTACTTGGTATCTCGTAATTTTCACCTAGTATCTCGTAATTTTTCTCTTAGCATGCGAGTATTCTGACTAAGTACCTTGTTTTGACTTATAAGTCATCACATTCGAATCTTGTTATTCAGACTACTTCGATTTCGCATCTCGTTCGTTTGACGTCAATTCTCACTTCGTATCTTGGTGTCTGACTTCGTATCTTGGTGTCTGACTTCGTATCTTGGTGTCTGACTTCGTATCTTGGTGTCTGACTTCGTATCTTGGTGTCTGACTTCGTATCTTGGTGTCTGACTTCGTATCTTGGTGTCTGACTTCGTACGCCAAAACGACGAGTCAAAATACAAACTAACCGTGTATTCGACTTAACAATCTCAGCGTTTTGTCCAAGTATCTCGTTGTTTAGACTTCGTGTCTGATTATTTTTACGCAGTACCTCGTACTTTTCACGTAACGCTCTTGGTATTTTGAGAGCTAAATAATCTCGTAGTCTTGACGTCATTACCTTATGTTATCTCCATATTCAGTACTTTACTCGTATCTTGTTGTTGACTCCGACTTAATATCTCGTAATTGGGACTGAGCATCTCGGTATTTTGATTAGTATCTCGTCGTTTTGAAACGATCTCGACGTAGCATTTTGTTGCTCGGGCTTAGTATCTCGGGCGTTTTTAATAAGGAACTCATTTCAAGGCCGTATCTCGTCGTTTGAATTTGCGAAGCACGTCGCACGCGTGCTCACAGACGGGCGTGAGATGATCGGTCTTCAGGGAGATAAATGCGTTCATATTTAACCGTACATAAACAGATGTCACGACACTGATCGAAAATTCGTCGTGATTTAGTCACGGTTCCTTCCAGTTAGTCACCATTCTACGACCAAGCTGACAGCAGCAAAGCACACACACACAGAATGACTAAGCAGAATTCACTCTCCCATGAACACAAACAAAAACACACCGCATGTTACGAACGTCTGAGTCTTACACAACGGCGAATCAGACACCTCGGCGGCTGAAACTAAACACCCTTCTTCAGGCGGGAAAATTACAATAAAAGCTACCGCGCTAATTCAGTAAAAGCACGGGGGAGGGCTTTCAGTCTGATCTAATTATGCGTCTCAGGAGCACAGACGTCGATTTGCATAATAGGACCGTGTAAGAAGAAGAAAGAAAGAAATAAATTAATCAATCAATAAGAGCGAGAGATGGCCTTGTTCATTCGGCGTGAACAACCCACAGTGGTGTGTGTAATTAAAAGCACAATAATGTTCCTGCCTAAGAAGCATTTCCATAAAGGACGTAAGGAAGACGTGCTGTTACTGGAAAATAAGCAAGGACGGGGTGGAGCTATGAAGCCGTGTTACTCTTCCGGGATGAAGATGATTATTTTGCTGTAATAGAACATCACTGCGCATTTTATTTAACTGTTAATCGGAAAAAAAAAAAAGGATATCCCATCAGACAGAAATCCCGCTCCAGTTCCGTGCGATTATTAGCGGCGAGAGAGACCTACGCGCCGAGCTCACCTCATCTTGGCGTGGACGGTGAGCGAGTCGAGCAGGTTCATGGGCAGCGGTGTGGTGGAGCACGAGGCCATGCAGTTGGTCCCGGGCAGCGTGATGCGCACCGTACCGTTGCCGTAGATGGTCTCCACCAGGACGCCCATGGGCAGCGTGAAGCACTCGGAGTTGGTGGAGTAGGCGTTACACAGCAGGGCGATCTTGTAGTCGGTCATCGGCAGGCTCTTGTTGCGCAGGCTCTGCTGCAGAAACCTGACACGAACGAAAAGCAGGAAATATTCACGAACTCCGACCACCCTGAATCAAGCTAATAATAAAAAAAAAAAAAAAATATGAACAGGACATGATGATAATAAGCGCTTGTATTTAAATGACTACTTGATTTGTTTATTTTGGGGTTTTTTTTTTTTTGGACTGTAGGAAAAGAAGCCGAGCTTGTTTTTGGATTACTAAAATCACTACTCTGTCGTACTTGTCGACATTTACATCCCCGAGATCAACTCCATCGACCCGCATCCGGCTGAAATTCGCAAAGAAATACACTGGAGTGCAGCAACAGCACCACACGCTGGACCGAAACAGTACTGCACGCTCTAGTATTCGTTTATACATGTATCGAAATGTATATAAACCTGTTTGATGATCAAGTAGATCATTAGGAGTTGTGTTGTGTGTGTGTGTGTGTGTGTGTGTGTGTGTTACTCGTGGTGCAGTTTGAGAGAGTGTGGGATGGGGATCTGCAGTTTGGAGTTGTCGTTCTGGGCTTTGCGGTTCAGATGGATCCAGATGCAGGTCATGGCGAAGGCGTGTGTGGACTGTGGCTTGTTGATGTCCGGTACTGGAATGCACTGCACACACACACACACACACACACACACACACAAATGCACAATACACACAATACATGCATATTTCACACAAAATTCGAGATCATTTACAAACCGTATGTATACATTAGGTGTCCAAACCACCGAGGAACCCACAGGATGAGTTACTCGGCTGAAGGACGCGGTCTCCGTACCTCTTTCTCGGGGTAAAGCAGGTCGAACAGCTTCATGACGGGGAGGAAGTCAGCCAGCGCGTTCTTCTGGATGCTTCCGGATATGAACTGCAGCAGCACCCACATCAGGTGATCTCTGCCTTTAATGAGACCACGCCCAGCCAGCTACGACACACACACACATCAGGAGTTCAGCTCTAAAAGCACAGCGTATACCCGTGTGCCTCGTGCGTGCCGCGTGCGTACCTTCTGATGCAGCGAGAGGACCATGTGAGGGAAGCTGGCGAACTGGAACAGGACGAAGAAGATGAGCTGACTGGACAGATGTTGCCACAGCAGCTGGCTGGTGCCGCCATCGTCGAACTGCTCCTCCGTCTCCGAGCGCTCCATGGCGTACACCACCAGATCGACGAGCTGCTCCTCCAGCACGGGGCATCGCTGCTTGTGCTACACACACACACGCACAGAGATAGAGAGAGAGAGCCAGAGGACAGACCCGCTTACGCGCAAGGCTACAACGCAGAACCGAACCGCTACCGAAATGGTTTTCAATTCCGTCAAAACGTTCCGGTTAAGAGTGCGTAAACGTCGTCACAGCGGAGCCGGCGTCTCACACGCCAACGACCGGCGTCCCTTTTACACACTTGTGTTCGGACCTAGCTCACGCTTTCGGAGACATCCAAAAGCAACCAGAGCAGCGAGAGAAAACAAAAAAAACAAACCAAACAAACCAAAAGGAAGAAGAAGAAGAAGAAGAGGGGAAAAAAAAAACAACAGAAGGAAGAAAAAAACACAGCCACAAACACAAGACACGCATGAGCGTCAAACTGTTCACTGCACACAAGCATGGCATGACGGCTGCACACAGAAGCCCTGACCGTGATCGCAGGGAAAGCTGCAACATATCGCACCAGAACATCTCGACGCTCTCTCCGTGCTCCTGTACACACGGGACGCACCGCTTCCAGGGACAGAGCGCTTTCTGAGGACGTGCTGCCCTCTTGTGGCGGGTCTTATGAACAGCAAGATGGCAGGATTTTTAAATTTTTTTTAAGCGGGAACTTCAGATGAATACAAAACAGCCCTATTTGGACGGTGTACGTTTCTCGACCCGCGCTGGCGATCTCCCGAGGTCATAGAACATTTATGGAAGGAGTCTCCAGTGTCAGTGATTTGTACCGTTCTGTTCCCCCCCCCGATCATCATCATCGAATATTGGGTCATCATCCTCAGTAACTAAATGACCCGAGTGTAATATTTCTGTCTCGTTTCTTTAATCAGGTTCTCGTTATCTACTTGTGAGAATCTGAGGATGTTAGAGGCGGGATTTCACGCAGAAAGATCGAGAAAACGAACAAGCACTACTGTATGTAGTATTAATGTATAGTGATTTGGAGTATAAATAATGTAATGATCGTATCAGGGTGCGCGAGACAAACATCTGGGTTCGTAGGATTAAGATAAATACAGAGAAACGCGTTAACAAGGAAATAATATTAAAAAAAATACACACTGAAACCGTCCAAATAGTTCTGATCGCTAAATCCGATGCTAACGGGATTAATTCCGAGACATGGCTGCAATAGCGAACCTCGCCGCCACTGCCGGGATACACTGCAGCTTCCCCTCTGAGGTGCCATGCAGGGATTGGTCGAACGGACATTCCGGGGTACGCCGTTGGCTGCGGTAGTAGGGAAAACTCTACGTCTGTGGGATTGGACCGTTTTTTTCACGTGAAGGAATTTCAGTATCGGCAGAATTTCAGCAGTAGTTCGAATTCTGGGTAGAAACGTGTGAAGGATCGGTCCCGACGAGGGGCCTCGTTAACCGCACTGAACACGAGCGCATTTCGTCAGAGCATCCACGTAAGAAACGTCGCGGTCGCCAATACTCGGTTCCGGAAAACTTCGTTTTACGTCTGATCATGGTTTATAAAACACGCGCACGTGAATAAATCAATCAGACCCGAAGAAGGTTTTCTGGGAGCTTGATTCGACCTTCGAGGACATTTACACACGGCTTTATTAGAAGACGATGTCTAATGAGCCTTATCGGATCGGAAAACGCTACATCCGATCCTACACCCTTTTAGCTTTGAGGTCAACGCTATTCCGACTCGAATACTCGGCGCGCGTCTAGTCTGAAAAATTTGGGTGGGCCCCCCACCACCGGTAATAAAAGAGCACCAATCCGAGCCTCGTTCTTGTTAGTCAGACGAAGGATCCGATCTGAATTCAGAACAAATGTGACGGAAATGAAGATCCAGAGCAGATAACAGCACACACAGCGGGTCTACAGCGCAAAAAAAATGATTGATTTATTTCTATCTTTTTATTTTTTATTTTTTAAACAGCGCAGTAACAGAACCACAGATACACACATGCGCCAACCAGGGCTTGAAATTAACGTCTTCATCATCATTTCATAATCTGCTGTCTCATTAGCAAAGGAGGAATCAAGATTTTCGGATCAAGTGTTTCTTCTCGGCATGGGGAACGGGTCTGGGAATTCCCAAACGGGAACTAGTCGGATTCGTTCAGATATTTCTCCACATCAGTTCATATGCTTTTTGCAGAACGTCGTCACGGGCTTGCTTTTGATTGACTGCTGATCTTCATGGGAATGGGAATGGGAATTCTGGGAATGCTGTAAAGACCAGATCGATACGGAGTTTAGGACGAATGAAATGTTTCGTAAGATCGCTTCGGGTTTTCCATTTCATGGATATTTCCATGTTTATGAACCGGCAAATTTTTTTTTTGGGGGGGGGACCCCAAAAAATAGAAGAAAAAAAAAACCCATAATAACTGTAACATTTGAAGTTGCAAATGATTTTAATTAAAACATTTGTTGGTTGCATAAGTATTCAACCCCCTGGACAATAACCACCTGGGTACATGCCCCTATCAGCTGTGCACATCTGGATCCAGACAGACAGACAGACAGACAGACAGACAGACAGACAGATAGATAGATTAGATCGATCGAGCTCTACGCCTTGCGTCAGATTCTCAGCTTCTTTGACTGGGCCAGTCGAATACGTTCAGGTGCAGCTTTGTTAGCACGCTTGGAGTCACTATCCCGTTGTTAAGTGAAGCTCCGCCCCAGTCCCAAATCCTGTTCAGACTAGAACAGGTTTTCTATTTCACGGTTTTTAGCTACATCTATCTCTCCCTGAACCCCGACCAGTTTCCCAGCCTGTGCTGATGAAAACCGTCTCCACAACATGATGCTTCCACCACCGCGCTTCACCACCGCCACCGTCTCGGTGTGATCAAAACGGGCATCCTAGAAACCTCACATGGCTTCGTTCGTTTTTCTCAACACACTTCCATAAATCCCAGTTCTGTGGATCTCTCTCTCTCTCTCCTCTCGCCCTTCACAGTTACCCTTGGGATCTTGCTTGCTTCTCTGCCTAATCCCCTCTTTACCCGCTCACTGAATTTCGTAGGGACAGCCTCCTCTAACACAGACTCGTGGTTGTGACATATACTTTATTCGTTTTGATTGGCACTTGACCAGAACTTGTTTTGATCTGGAGATGTCTTTGATCTTCCTGATGTTATCGGCTTTGACATGTTCCTCTAGTACATTTCAATTGAAACGACATGACAGTTTAATTACACGCACGTCGGCTCCGTTCAACCGAGTACAAGACTTCCGACGGGGAGCGGCCGCACCGCAAATAACTTCCACTTTAACGCTGCGATCGGTTCCGTGTACATTCACGTGCCGTACACGCCCCATTCCATTCTCACGTTCTGACGCTGCATACGTTTGATGGGGGGGGACGGGGGACGGGGGGTAGGATACTTATGCAAGACCCTCTACAGGACGTGTCGTTTGTTTGTGAGTAAACAGATTGGGATGGGGGAGGGGGTTGAAGTGTTGGTCACAAGCGAACCTTCATTCAGATTGTTTTGGTATGGAGCATAAGGAATTAGCGGAGAGTGATGCTAACAGTCTGGAGCAGAGGTAATTTCAAGCCCCATGTTTATAGATTTAGCCTTTCCTTGTGTGTGTGTGTGAGATAATTAGATGGAGAGAAAAAAAACAAACAAACAAACAAAAAAAAAAAGATCTGTTTGGGTGTGGACAAGCTTCCAGAGTCGGGTTAGTCACAGTACAACAGTAAGATTATGAACATACCTGAGCAATGTTCAGGGTCTAGAGCATTGGCGCAAGGTGGGCGGGGTAAGACAGGACAGAACAAAAATAAAGGAAGAAAAAAAGAAGACAAATACAGTGACTAGGAGGCCAGCTCTGAGTACCCCGCGTCAAGTCACCACCAAACCCAAAACACCCCCTACCTACCCTCCCGCCTCCTTTCCCCTTCCCCTAAACCAGACACGTATCAGAGAGGTGGGCGGGGCTACAGGGCATGCGGGACGCACTGAGAGAAGAGGATCCGCCCACCCCGACTCTCACAGAGTTTTGGCAGCGAAGCACAGGCAGTGCGCAGAGCGTTCACCGGAGGCTGGCCTTTTTGGGAGTTTTTTTTTTTTGGTTGTTTTTTGCAAATAAATAAATAAATAAATAAAAAACCAAATAAAAAAGCAAGAGCAAAAAAAAAATCATTCACTTTGCAATCGCCTACCACCGTACCCGCTGACTACGAGCGCACCTGCATGCGCTCTCTCTCTTTTTATCATCATTTCAATCTCACTTTCTCTGTCCGGCTGAAAGAAAAAAAAAAGAGGAAAAAAAAAAAAAAAAAAAAAAAGAGAGAACGAGAACACGGAGAGAGAGAGAGAGAGGCGTACCTGTTTGTTGAGGCCGAGCATGTTGCACACCATGTCTCTGGAGTACGGCTGCTCCAGCACGTACCTCAGCAAGCCCGTCTGCGGCTCGAACAGGTCCTGGAGCCGAGAAGACAAACCTCACCGTCGGATAAAAGTCCAGCTAGGCGTCACGTGACGCTAACCGTGTGCGCTAACCGTGTGCGCTAACCGTGTGCGGAATTACATTACATTCTGTCTTAAATTACATCTGTAGTAATTAAACATATCCTGGGATAGAACCAGTGGGTCAGAGTGTGTGTGTGTGTGTGTGTGTGTGTGTGTACCTTATCGTAGGGCAGCATGCCTCTGAGAGGGAAGCGCAGTGTGGCAGGGTCCAGCTTCCACGAGTTACAGATCGCTCCCGAGTTATTCACCACGGGCAAGAGACTACAGCGACCTGACACACACACACACACACACACACACACAGAAAGAGAACACACACTTCAGACACGGACATGGTGGTGTCTGTGTGTCTGTGTGTGTGTGTGTGTGTGTCAGATATAGCAGTACCAGTTCACGGCAGGGTTTTGAAACTCACCACAGATGGAGTTGATCCTCGCGGTGGGACGGAAGCTGTCCACGAAGTCGGAGATCAGGCTGCCTAACAGCTGGAGGAGGGAAATACCAGACAACGTAAAAAGCAGGAATGGATTTATTAACGATGTAATCGTCTTCGGCGGCGTAAAGGTTCGAGGTGTGCGCCCCATACCCAGTGTGAGAGCTGTCCCTCTGGATAAAGCTTCCGGATCTCAGTCACGGCGAAATAAGCAGGTAGGAGACACGCGTTCCTGTCCAGGATATACTCCACCACCTCCAGCGGGATCACACACACACACACACACACACACACACACCATTCATTCATTTCGATCCAGGAAAATATAACCCGGGGTAACTGTAGCAAAACAGATAATGGACTAACTCCAGGAAAATATATCCTGGACCAGTTCCAATAAAACAGCTCACGGAATAATTCGAATAATGTTAACCCCCGTCCGTGATCCGTACCTCTCGCGCTGGGAGGAGCTGCTGCACCACCGCAGAGCTGACCAGGTTTGGGATGGTCTGCATTTTATCCAGCACAGCCTTCAGCAGGTCCCTCACACCCTGCAGACACACACACACACACACACACACACACACCGCGCTTAAGACGTGTCTCGAACACGTCTTATTTATAAAAGAAGATATCGAGACGCTCGAAGGCGGCACCTTATAATCCACACCGCCGATGATCTTCCGGATGAGTTTGAAGGTCAGAGACCAGAGCTGAGCGCGCTCCCACTCCAGGGTTTCAGAGCCGATCAGCGCCTGACACACCATCCTACACACACACACATACACACACACACAAAACAAACATCAGTCAACGGTTTGTACAACACTGCTCATAAAACTCGCACCGACTCGTTCTACTAACTGATTTTGACTCATTCAACACGGACTGTTACAAAGCGCCGACACTGGAGACTCCTTCCATACATGTTACTATGGAAACAATGACGTAACCGTCAGAGCTGCTGTTACAGAAAATTGACCAACACCGTCTTTATAATATGAGCATAAGAGTGATGTAATGAATAACTGTGTGTGTGTGTGTGTGTGTGTGTGTGTGTGTGTGTGTACTTGGGCGGCAGCAGGCTGGTCTCCACAGCCATGGCTAAGCAGTCATAGAGGAAGGAGATGCGTTTGGGGCTGTGCTGGCTGTGTATGAAGCGGACGATCCACTGCACACACTGCTCATGTGACTCCTGGAGAGAGAGAGAGAGAGAGAGAGAGAGAGAGAGAGAGAGAGAGAGAGTGAGAGAGTGAGAGAGAGAGAGAGTGAGACAGAGTGAGTGAGAAACAGAAAGAGAGAGAGAGACAGAGTGTGAGACAGAAAGAGAGAGTGAGAGACAGAGAGTGAGTGAGAGAAAGAGACAGAGAGAGAGAGACTCTTAACAGTTCACGATGACAAACTCGCTCATATTAAAACATAGAACTTCTGAAAGCAAATCTTCCACCATCGTCTTGTCAGTCCGCTCGCCTCACTCTCATCGCCTCACTCTCATCGCCTCACTCTCATCGTCTCACTCTCATCGTCTCACTCTCATCGTCTCAACCTCCATCACGCGATCTGTGAAACCTGACTCCTGCTAATCTGTGCAGCGACTCACGACTCGTTCGACTCGTGCTGAACTGAGCGTTCGGTTTTTAACCGTAGCGTCCGTTCTCTAACTGAACTCAACCATTTTCATTACTATAAACAAGGCAAGACGACGGCGGCGGGGGACCGGTGATGTAATCGGTGTGCGGTCCCAGCACCGAGAGCACCGTCGATCGCAGCAAGCCTTAGTAAGTACGAGTCCTAAGGAGTCGGTATCAGAGAATATGAATCGGTAGGAGTCCGAATCTTTCAACAAACGCCGCACACCGGCCACGCCTCGGCTGACCGGACGCCTCGCTCACTCCAACTCCGGTGGAAGTTTGTGTTAAAGCGTGACGTTTTGAGTAAACGCGTCCGTCTCCACACCTGCGGGAGCGAGCCCCAGTACTGCCGGAAAGCTCCCAAACAGCTGATCAGCTTGGTCCGTTCATCTTCCGGCGTGTCCATGAACATCCTGCAGTTCGGGAAAGACGTCAAACAACACGTCAGGCTTCCAGTCATTTCTGTCAAACCCTACTGTTCATGCTTTATTTCTTTAATCCTTGATGTTACACACACACACACACACACACACACACACACCACACACACGTCTATTAACTTACCCTGCAAACGCCTCCTCAATAACCTCCGTTTTCTGTTAAAAATAGATAAAAAATAAATAAATAAATAAGCAGATTGCGCAATGTTTTTATTTTCCCCAGTCCAGGTAAACCGAGGTCACGTGACCATGAAGCTCCATTATGAATGGTCAGTTTAGACTCATATACTGTATATACAGATAGATAAATAAATAAATAAATAAACAGTACTGATTAGACATGAACTAGATATTCTGTTACTACAACAGACCTGTTTATTCAGCAGGGATTTAACTCCCTACATTCACACTCCGGCATGTTTACATCATTTATACATTGTTTACATCACGGGAGAACCATCTGAACTCATCTCGCAGCCGCTAGGTTTTTGTTAGCATACCGCGCTACACGGCCAAATAACACATACCACCACATCCTCGAATATGCTCTGAAGCTGAGTCTCCATGGGAACCGCCATGATTAGCCGCTTCAGACTTCAGAAAAGCGTGCAATCGTTTTAAACGTTCACATTCGCGGCGTCCATTTCGTTAGCATCAAAGCTGCAGCCACGCTAGTCGGGTTATTCCTTTAGCCCACCCGCATTCTGGCGGAAGAATCCCACCTCCTTTGTTGCTATTGGTTAGTTTCACTGTCCGTTAGGCGGATCTAAAATAGTAGCCAATTATCACACGGTCTTTGAGACAGGTTCCAGCCAATTATATAATGGAAGGCGGGATTTCTCGTAATACAGGTAGGGAAAAGAAAAGAAATCAAGGCTGCTTTCGGGGAGCCGCCACCGGAAGTGAGTGTACTAACGAAAATAAACCGGAATAACACGCAGGTTTTAATGTTAGTTCCGGTACATCCGCGTGAATAGTATTTAATACTATTTAATCATTCTAATTATATAATTTATATTAATTTTTTACATTAATATGACTCCATATGTCTCTAAGGTGAGAATTTAAATATGTTTAATCTACATTTCAGAATTTCCACGTCCTTAGAAACGGTAAATAATAATAATAATAATAATAATAATAATAATAATAATAATAATAATGAAAATAATGATCAGATTGATAATTAATTGATTAACTGATTGGTATTTGGAAATCTCCAGCACTGGATTGAATCAGCTCAAAATGGACTCACTGACTCTTACGGACTCATTTTGACTCAGTTTCAGTCTGACTGATTCAAACACCTGAGTCATTTCTGACTGATTCTGACTCCCGACTCATTCTGACTCGTTGAATCTCCTGACTTGTTCTCCTGACACACACGCTGCTTCCTGACTGACCTCGGGGAGCTCAGAGGACCTCAGCGCTGTAGTCGTGCTGTGCGTTTTGATCTCTGTGCCAGTCTTACTGTGGAGAGGCGTGAATTGTTCGCCCAGCACTGGGCTCACACCCCTTCCGTTTCCCACCGTCCTGCTCGCCAGCGGCCAAACACAGAGTCACGATACTCTACACACAGAAACCCAACAGTCTCCTGCCTAACCTCAGAACGGACTCGTGGCAGTAAAATAAAGGATTTGTTTATGCTTTGCTACAGTGCCGGAAATCACAAGAGAAGAAAAACCTGATATAATTGATATCACGTGGAAAGAAAGACGGCCGGACTACATGAGGAATAAAGCGCGGAGAGTGTTTGTGTAATACGACGCTGTGCAGCGTCGAGCTGCGAGAGCTGAAGTGAAGGTCAAACGGAAGTGTGAGAACCCTTACTGGAAATGAATCCATTGTTTATGTCATTTTTAAACAATGTGTTAGAAATGTCACCGGTCAGAGGTAGGAACAAACAATAATAATAATAATAATAATAATAATATCTGCATGAGTGCACAGGAGAGGAACTCAGCTGAACCGGCGAGCTTTAATAAAGGCGATTTGGTCCTGACGTCGTCTCAGACGAGACGTAGAGCAGAATTTACTCTTAAGGGAAACCTGAAATGCTTCACAAACATTGTGTTCACAAAGATTTTTGGGCCCAGATTCCAAGTTTCACGAAAACGTTAATGATGAAAACCGGACCATTTATATTCTATTTTATAATATACAGAAATACACGTCTGCTGCATTACTCTGCAGGACATGTCTGCTGTCTGGGTGTCGCTTTGCACAGCTGAAGTTCAAGCAGAACGCGGTAAAAGGAAGTGAAAATCACAACTGGCAGGACAGGACACCTTGTTCGGAGGTATTCGAGATGGAATTGAATGTCTAATCTATTCAGAAAACGGGGGAAACCCCGGTGTGTGTCCTGGACTTCCTCATAAGCACTTGGTTACAGTTCTAGTTCTCGGCCAACGTGTTCACAGGCCAGATCTTTATCTCTGTCTTTGATCTGAACCTCTGTACTTGCTCTAGTCTTAACGAGTATTTTACTTCCTTGCTACACTGATCACCTGCTCTGAGTCAGACGTGATTGTTCCTCTTCCTCCTGACACCCACGAGCTCCTTCATCCATCCGTCTGTCCAGATTTTGGACTTTGTGTCTATTTTATCTTCAAGATAAATACAGTTTTCACTTTGACAGACACGGTCCTTAATGGTATCCACTAGACATAACATGCCACCAATTAGAAGGCAAGACATTCCCATTACACGTTCCATTAAAACCAACACAATTCCCATTATAACCATTAACACCATTACAAATTCTATGAGGGTTTTTTTTTTATGATTTTTTTTTTAATCAGCAGGGCACGTGAGTGTTTGAATCCTTACACTGTTTCAGTATTTTAATGACCTGTTGACTACCTGCGACGCACTCGTGTCGCTGTGGCAACCTGAAGCTCCGCCCACTGGACGCTTTAGTGAAAAGGGCGAAGCGCGCGCGCGCGGCCGTGTGACCGAGTCAGAGGCGGCTTGCCGGGACTGAGAGAAGGAGAAGAAGGAGAAGAAGGAGAAGAAGGAGAAGAAACATGGAATAACGCTTTGTTTTTTGGAGTAATTTCTCTCTCTCTCTTTTTAATGGAATAAGGGTAGGAATGAGAAGAGGCGCGCGCATGGACTACAGCAGCAGCATGTCAGTTTCCAGATGTGTTCTCTTCTCCTCTCACAGCCATGTTTAAACTCTTCACAGCGGCTCTCTGTGTGCTCCTGACAGGTAAGCGCCGGACACTCGGGCCTCGTCCCAAACCGCACTCTAGTGCACTAAATCTCCTCAAACCCCTCACCCTACCGCAGACACGCCCCCTTCTCTCATTATTATAGGGAGCTGGTGTATAGATCAACACTTCCTTCCTACTGTGTGTATGTATGTGTGTGTGTGTATGTATGTATGTATGTATGTGTGTGTATGTATGTGTGTGTGTGTGTGTGTGTGTATGTGTGTGTGTGTGTGTGTGTGTGTGTGTGTGTGTGTGTGTGTGTGTGTGTGTGTGTGTGTGTGTGTGTGTATGTGTGTGTGTATGTATGTATGTGTGTATGTATGTGTGTGTGTGTATGTATGTATGTGTGTGTATGTATGTGTGTGTGTGTGTGTGTGTGTGTGTGTGCGTGTAGGGACTCCTGCACCTGTAACACTCCCTCAGTCTGCTGTAAACACACCTGGAAATAATAACTAACATTTCTGAAACCTTCCTTATCTCAACCTCTTCTGGTCTATATTGTATTTTTTATTATTTATTTATTTATTTATTTATTTATTTATTTATTTATTTATTTATTACCCAGTGGCTTGGAAATGAAACCCCAGGGTGAACATTTCCTCCTTAGGTTTCTTTCGAAGAACTTCTCGGGGCGTAGAAACGTCTGTGTGAATCATTTTTGTCCGTTAAAATAAAAAAATAAAAAAATAAAAATGTGAGTACTGTTAATGATGAAAATAACGTTAACTCCTCACGTTATAACGAGCTTTTTCATTTCTCTGAGGTTTACATTGAGAAGAAAGGCGATTGTTATTACGTTGGTCTAGACGAGCAGGTCACGAACATCGCATTCTTCGACACGGGCGTCATTTTCAAAATAAATAAATAAATAAAAGAATAAAGGAAACAAAAAAAATAAAAATGTGACGTCCGTTTTGAGAAGCCTTCTTGAGATCTATTTATTTATTTATTTAATGAAGAGTGAAATTGGGCTTTCATGCCTTGTCTTATTTTTAGTGTTCTTGTCATAATCGGGCGATTACGACAGAAACATCGTATCGCGATACTCGAAGACGTTTCTGCGGTACGCGACACGTGTGTACGACGATATTTCAGCTCGCAGATCACGTCGCCGGCGTGTCGAGGAACGTGAGCCGAAGACGGGGTTCCTTTTACATCGTT